>JAJMGS010000017.1:0-59836 GCA_030562185.1 Lachancea sp. yHQL494 | reverse complement strand
AGGGCTTCATGTAGAATCTTTCATCGACCGTCTATGTTTTACTGACATCACTTTGTACCATAATGTCGCGGTTCTCCAGCATGTGGTCACTCGTTGTATAATGCAATTGGCACTATCCAGCAGTAACTCGCTAGTTCTGACAAACTCTATAGCTGGAATAGTTACGGGAGATAAGTAAAATCCCACACTCTAATACAAATCAATATAACTAGACCATGGACGACTTGATTGAACAATTCAGCAAGCTAAACACGTCAGACGCAAACACGCCTCAACAATAATCAGACAATTTTAGAGTGCGTCGCGCAAAACACTAATAAAGTATTCCTGCGTGCATCTTCTAAAACAAAGACTAAGCTGTCTGGCGTACGATGTCTTCAGCATATCAACTCGGAATTTGTCACATTATCACTTTGTACCAATGTGTCATATTGCTCGTGTTATGCACACTGCAAGATTCGTGTAGGATTCCGACTACCACATCAGGAAAGTGACCTAGGATTCAGGCCGAGCTTGTAGCGAAATTAGTTTCAAAGGTTTAGCCTATGATATAATCCAGCTGATGGCCTTTTTGCCGACGCTGCTGCTATAAGCAAGTGGCAACTAAATGATTCTTCAGTAACGATGTCTCTTTCCACGAAATATACTACATTTACAAAAGTTACCCATAATTGCTAGCAACTGGCACTTTATGAACTAGATGACCATAAGCATGAGCAACGAGGATGATAAGAGGATAACGGTAGAGACGGAGACGGTGCAAACACCTGCACAGAATCTTTTGCCAGTTCAACCGGAAGAAAAACTGGAAGATGAGACGACTAGTGATAAGGCGCAAGGAGAAGCACCGGCAAACCTCATCGACCACAACCCATTATCACTTCACAACACTGGGGGAGCTATTCGAAACAAAAAGTCCAATCTGTTCATGGATTCCTTTTTGGGGAAGGAACCATCACCGTCAGTTGCATCGGGCATCACCCATACGGGCGTTGTCAACAATCCTCAGTCGAAGTCCTATAGGGAATCTACAGAGGAATCTGCACTTCCGTCTCGCTCTGCACTTAGTGAAGACCAGAAAGCAGACGAAAAAGCTGGAACCCCCACTGCAATTGTTCCTACTCCTGTTGAACATTCGAATGATGAACCTCCGCGCAAACCTCGAGAACAACCCAAAAAGTCAGATTTCTTCGCTGCTAGACTCGCATCAGCGGTAGGCGAGAATGAGATAAGTGACTCAGAAGAAACGTTCGTGTATGAATCAACGGCGACCTCGAATAATAACGGGATGCATGGAGAGCCAAGAGCTCACGGAGTCGCGGCGAGGATGAGTGCTCCATTACTTAATCACAACACACCTAGCGCGGTAAATTCAAAGTTATTGAATCGAAATAAAGCCACCCGTCATACTAGCATTGCAGCCATGCCACCACACATATCAGAACAATCCGATGATCTCCACAGTCTTAAATTTGTGAATCGTAACAATCCGCAAGAAATCCGATCCGTAAGATCCTACACTACCATGCCCCAGTCTCCAGGAAAGAGAGTGTCTCTGATATCATTAGCCCAAAATGGTGGAAACTGTGCGCCTCGTCGCACCTCACGAAAAGTTTCAAGCAATTCCAATGTCAATAACGCAAGAAGGAAGGCCCCTCCCCAAAAAAGACAACTGCGAACCACAGCATCCAAAATATTCGATGCACATGGCGCATCCCTTCGGCGTTACTCCGGTGTACCTGATGACGTCAACCTTGAGGATTATATCGAACAGACGGGAGGAGAATTAACCCCCAATAAGTTTGTTTATCATAGCGACTCTGAGTATGAAGATGAGCCTGTAAGCTACGCACGCCATGGTGAAGATGAAGAAGATACGCACTCTATGTTCTACTACTCACACCCGAATGACGACTTAGAGGCCCATAACGGTCTTTCAGAATATGAGGAAGAGGAGGAAAGCGAAGCACATGGCCACCCAGCTCAATTGGGGTACCCACCTGGTATCGATTATTACGGAGATAATTATTTTTACCAACCGACTGAAGCTACCCCGTTAAAGAAGAAATCTTCTCACTACACAGGGTATTCCCCTCATAACTTTTACACAACGAAGACTACTTGGACGAAGCTAAGCAATTTCGTATATTTTGCATTCGTGGTATCATTCTTACTGACGTTGGGATTCATTTCAGGGTTTCTACTCGCAACCAATAAAGAACTACACGATCTGGAGATTGCTAGGATAACGTCAGTATTAGTCAGTACTGATGAGCTGGTATTCGATGTGATAGCCACCGCCTTCAATCCAGGGTTTTTCACAGTAGAGATTCAGAAGGTACAGTTAGATATCTTTGCCAAGACTTCGCATTTGGGTTCGGAGGGCGATCCATCCGGCACCCCATACCAAACTCTTCTCTTGGGTACAGCCGAAAACATGGAAACCTCGTTGCAGTTTCAAGGTGGATTCTTCCGTAGAAATTATGACATATCACGGTCCAGTGTTAAACTAGTAAGACCTGGGTTAGTGGACGATCACAGTGGGCGAGAACCAGAGAATCGATTCAATATAGTGAAAATTGAGAACGGTCTCGACAAGTGGCGACAATTGATTCGTTACGAATTCGAGTTAATAGTCCGCGGCAACATGTACTATAAGATGCCATTTTTCAACAATGAGAAGAGCGTAGGAATTCAATGCTCAACGAACGTAAAACCTGATGATGATGGGACTGGCTCTTTTCAATTACTGACCGGTGCTGGCATCGAGCTGTAAATTTTAACCAGCATATAAGAGAAAAAGTCGAAGCTAGGAGGAGAAGGTCTAGTCTGGCTACTATTATACAGGTATAATAAGTTATCTAGCAGCTTTCAAGATTGTCAGTGAGGTTTATACTTTCCCATTTGTTTTCGGGCATGTGCAAAAGCAGGAAAAGAGTTTGGGCCTGGAGGCTTCCAGTCGGGAGGATTAGCTCATGAATAAGGCTTGAAAAGGTTGGACTATGAAGAACTAAAATATGTACATAACTATGGGCATCAGTAGAAGGTCCGTACTAGATATATGACCATAAGTTAGCACCTAGCGACACAAAATAGATTAGTCCTGCCTTCTTAAGGAAATATATGCTCGCCGTTAATTTAGGATTGAATATACGTAACCTTTAGTCGTCACCTTGCACTATTAGGTCATTATGTCAGATGATCCGTACTCAAATTGTATCTTTCGTAGTTCAGCGTAGGGCCTATCCACAGAAGTTACATTAGCACATAATTGTAACTTCGACCCTCCTAAGGAAATACTTTTCAAGTACGCTGCTCGAACTTCGATTACTATGTGGAGATCTACCTCCATTTTCATCGGGAGATCATACTTCTACTCTTCGTAAATTGGTTGAATAACTATTGATCCTCTTGTACGAACCAAGTTTTATATTAACGAGAATCATCTGAAACTTCCCGGCCTTTCAATACTGGAAGAGATAATATATACATTAACTAGTTCCAGAATTGTGGAGGAACCAAAACCGACGAATCACCCACTCACATCTGCAGGAAAGTGGCCGAAAATCGATCTTGGCAGGCAAAAAGGCATTGTGGCACACCAAGCTGGCTCGGGAGCATCCGCAAATAGTTGAACTTCGGGTGCCCTCACTTCCTAGCTACAACGCCAATATTCGATGCAAACTGCAATCGGCAGCTCAATCGGTGACAGTGCTGCCATTGAGGATGAGCAACAACTGGGTAAATCTCCGCAATATACGCGCAATCGCAATACGAAAAACCTGTTCCTGCATATTGACAGTTCGGCAAAGCGGCGAATCGAAGGCTCGGATGGTGAGTATGACTACAATATTCCCCAAACACCACAGCCTTGCCTCCAAGAACCCTTTTCGATCTCCAGTCAAAAGCACATGCATAGTGATGCCCATATATTTTCCCTTTCAAATGTTTTGAGCGGCACAACAATATCTCTGGGCTCTAAGGTATCAAGTACAAAAACCTTGAACGAGCCTGTGACTTCGAAAAATCGTCCGAACAGAGGATTATCGTTGCCTTTACAACTCAAACCCCCATCTGTTATCCAAAGCAGTTCTCAAAGCCAGGCTTATTCCGATATCGGCTATGTGTCAACGCCGATAGAATCCCAAAGTTTGTCACTAGAAGCTCGGCAAAGCCTTCTTCGAGAAGCTGGATTGTGGGTTGGCCAAAGGACCAATCGATCCGTGTCATCTTGGGACGATCATGATAATGCTTATGATTCCAGTGAAGGCTATAAAAATAATACATACCCGGATGGCCCTTTATTAGTTTATGGGTCATCGTTATATCTGTCCTCTGAGCCTACCCTCGAGGAATTAGAGAATTTTGATGTAATGATCAACGTCGCCCAAGAGATCACGGATTGCAGATTTCTTCTCCCGCTAGCGAAACAACCTGATTACCATCATATCGAATGGACGCATACTTCAAAGATTTGCATTGACTTACCAAGGTTAACACAAATAATACATCAGGCCCTGCAAACTAACCGAAAAGTGTTAGTGCATTGTCAATGTGGCGTTTCCCGGTCTGCTTCACTAATCGTTGCTTATATCATGCGCTATGGAAACTTGGCTCTTCACGATGCCTATAATCAGCTTAAGTCTGTGGCCAAAAATGTAAGCCCGAATATGAGTCTCATTTTCCAGCTTATGGAGTGGGGAGAAGCACTGAATACTCAAAGGCAACGCACGCCACAAGAGGATCTACAATTTGCCCAAAGTGTTCCTCAGCTTAAAGTATTGAACGAGCCGGACTTAGCACCTTTAGAGATCGCAAACATTATATCTCAGCAAAATGCCCAGGATCTTTCGAAACCGGTCACCGTGAGCCCGAACTGGTCGAGCCTTTCTACAGAAAATACCCCATGCACGCCCAACGAATTTCTGGATTGTGATCGAATACCATGTAATTCCTCAGTTAGTGTTGCAAAGGACTCTAGTGGTTCAAGACCTGTGATTTTGGGTCCTAACCAGTACTCTCCAATATTTAGAGCATACACGACTCCTCCGGCCGAATTTGGTGACAAATCACATACGAGCTGGAGCTGATTTTGTGATTTAGTTCCGAATCTCATTAATTTGCATTTTTCACCGTTCCCAGCATCTTTTCTAAGCATTTCAGCTCACCAACTTCGCTTCCTATCTTCCGAAATACTTGGTAGATTTTCAATGTGCGTCATTTAACGACTTTATCAATGACATGTAACTATAATTTAAATATAAGGCAATTCAGTCACCTTTGGACCATGATCAACTCTTAGTGCAATCTTGAAGTTTGTTTACCCTTTTTCGTAGCTAATTATTTCTATTATGCTTTTTCAGGGTTCTAAGCAATATATGTAACATTCTGACCCCACCAAATACTGTGTGGATTGTTTGATTTTGTTAGCATAAGAGTTTTCGATTATTTACATTTTTTGGCATAGTGGTCATGCAACGAGAAATGCTTGTTGCTGCCAATATTTTGAGTTAGACTTCGATCATGTTTTGATGTTCGGCAGTAATTGGACCTGACATAGTTCCAGCATAAAATAGCCCCATGTCGTAACTTTATCCTCTGGAGCCAAGGCACTCACTTACTTAAAATGCCTGGGTATACTTCAAAGGTGATTCGTTTCTCAAATTCGAGATATGCGAAGGTGGCGGGACCTAATGAACGTCGATGAAGTGAATATAAAGGAGAGGGACAAAGCCGGTCAGGTCTTATTTATCCGTACTTTACATCCTTTTAAATTACTTAGCTAGTATCATCATATACCACAGGCTATATGTATGGGGAGATAGTGATATATCAATAGGCGATCGCGTACTAGTAAAATCCGACTTGCCAAGGGAAATGATGGTTAATTTATCTTAACTCAAGCAAATCATTGAAGTGGATCTCCCACCTGGTAGTCAACTACATCACGTGATAATGATTATTTCTCGGACATCACTTTATACAAGCGCAAGAAGTCCACTTTTTTGTAATAGAGCAAACTAGATCAAGACTGGTTAAGCAAGCATTGGGAAATCGCATTTAACCAACCGTGTTCGTACTGTAAGAGACATGAGTGACGATAGAGATGCTTTGAGTAACCGCGGCGTTCCACCAGTTGTTAAGAGAAGCTCTTTGAGCAACTATTTGTCCAACATCCAAAAGAAGAGACAAAAGCTAGAGGAAAGCGCTAAAGAGCAGGAGGACAAAACCTCTCCAGTGTCTGGAAAAGAAGAAATTGTTGATGAAGGTGCTAAGAACGATGGTCGCGTTCCAACGGAAGTTGAGGGCAACCATGGTCGCCTCAGTACTTCTAAAGATTTAAACATTCAAAAATCAATCTCTACAGAGCAGAGAGAGGACTCTCAAACCCTGCCGAGTGACAGGACGTACAGCAACGCTCCTTCTCCAGCAGATGTGAACACAATTGAGTTGAGGATGGCAAGTGAGGGATTAGCAACAGGCGGAGCTTCGATAGACGAAGAGAAGAAGCTACTTGAAGCCAAGACTCAAACAGAGCACTTTGTTACCCAGGAATCGAATAGTGAGACAACTAACAACTTGCAAACTTTGGAAACTGAGCAAAAGGAACATTCGCCAATAAGGAGATCAGATGGTGATGAATTTGAATCCATCCTGCCGAGAACAGATCGGCATATTCTACCGGCAGGCATCACTCATATTTCTGATACAGGAAAAGCAATCGGACCTACAATGGAAGCTCAAGACGAGAGCTGGCAGGATAGACAGCAGATAGAAGCCAAATTAAATCGAGATGGTTTCAGTCAGTCGAAGATCGAGAACATGTTGCATAAAGTGGACGAACAATCCCATAAAACCCTCACCGATGATGAAGAAAGTGAACTTAGCGAAGTAGAGAGCGATGCACCTACAGAACCTGCCTCTCCACCTAAACCAAGATTGGGCAGACTGGTACGAGCTGATCAACTCCGATCAACTCTTTCTCAAAAAATAAATCACTTCCACTCTGGTAATCCTGAAGAGTCAGAACTTTCTGATTTGGATGATTTGGATCAGCCCCGAGTTTCAAGTAGCTTACTGCATGGTGATTCGTCGCCCAACATGCCTTCTCAATTGGCTTTGGATTTGTCACCAGTAAACTTTTTGAAAAAGTCCCATGCTTCACCCGCTCATATGAAGAAGTTTGTTGCTGTTAGGAAACCACAAAAGCACAAGAAAAGTGGTATTCATCGAGATGCTGGCGGTCGAACTAAACTACAAGTTTCTTGCGATAAGGGTAAATATGAAGCTGCTAAGAAGTTGATCCTGGAAGGCTATAACGTGAATGACCAGGATAATGCAGGTAATTCCCCTTTGCATGAAGCTGCTTTGAATGGGCACCTTGAGATCGTGCAACTATTGCTGGAAAATGGAGCTGATGTCAATATACAATCATTTGAACCGATTAAAGACACACCTTTGATCGACGGAGCGGCAAACGGTCACCTGGACGTGGTCAAGCTACTTTTAAAATTTAAGGCCAATCCGACAATCACGAATGCGAAAGGCTTGACGGCCATAGAGTCGATTGAAGAAGACTCGGATTTGGATGAAGAAGAACAAAGTATCGTGCAAGGTCTAAAATATGAGTTGGGGAAAAGTATGAGAAGGTTCGCTCAAGGACACGAGAGCCAGGTACGATCCTCATCAAGTAATAGACATTCGGATAGTGATATTTCATCATCCAATGTTAGAATGGAGGATGAATTTTACTGGACAGATATTTCGTCTAAAGTAGGACGCGAAAAACTCTTGAAGGCTTCTAAGGAAGGAAACCTGCCGTATGTTGGTGCATATCTCGAAAATGGAGGTCGGGTAGATTTCAAGTCTTTTCTGGAGGCTGTCAAGTTTGGCCACGAGGACATAGCTAGTTTGTTTCTGGCGTTCGGAACTCAAGCAAATATGGCAACTCGCGAAGGCCAGACATCGCTGATGATTGCTCTAGGTCGTGGCCACAAAGGTACAGTAAAACTTCTTCTAGAAGCTGGAGCTGATCCAACTGCGGTAGATAAGCAGGGGAGATCTGTTTTGAGTTATGCCAAACGCAGTGAGTTGGGGTTAACGAGTAAGCAAGAAGTCGAACTAATACAAAATGCCCTGAAACGTCGCGGTACAAAGGATGTGGGTTTGTCCAGTAATGAATTTTGGAGTGATGGCGAAATGAAGCTCAATGATTCGGATCCTAGCCCCAAAAGGAGAAAGGACAGTATGGAAAAACAGGCGAAACCAGAATCACTTCGTAGAATGAATTCCTCTTCGCCAAAACCGTCAAGCCCGAAGAAGCGCTCTAGCTCGATAGCAGCAGAAGTGCGATCAGATTTGGAGCCGATTGAGGGGTCCGGATCTAACCCTGGGGTAAAACCTTCGCCAGTCACGTCCATGGGTGCCTACTCTCTGTCCAATACAGGTAAAAAGCCAAAACTAGAAGCTTCTTTGAGCCCTGGTGCTCCCAGTTTGGCTTTCGAAACTCAAAGGAGTCAAGATGCTACACCTACAAGCTCCAATACACCCAAGCCGGCGGAACTTGCAGGGGAAAAAGAACAGCGGTTGAAAGCCGAGGAAGAATATAGACAGAAGCGACTACTTAACAAGAAGCGGAAAGAGCAAGAACTATTGCAGAAGCTGGCCGAGGACGAAAAGAGACGTGCGGAAGAACGCGACCGTCAAAGCGCGGAACAAAGACGGAGGTTACAAGATGAAAAGGCCAAGGCATCACACGAGGAAGAATTGAAGCGTGCCAGTGCCGAGATCGAATACAGGCGTCACATTCGAGCGCAGTACCCACTTGGTTTGCGCTTGATAAATTTTCAGGTGAAAGGAGATTTTGAGAATTTCCTTCCACTGTACTACGTTGTGCTAGACGGACATAAACATGTTTTGGACTTGCACATGTGTGTTCTGCTCAAGGATGTGACATTTCTAGGCAAGCACTCCGATGGGATCGAGGTTTCCCTAGCGCACAAAACGCAAATCTGGAACATTTACAAGTTCGTATTCCTGTACGGAGGTCATCATTCAGACCCCCAGTTCTATGCCAATATCGAGCAGCTGCCACTAAAGAGTCGAGTCGAGCTCGAGTGCCAGGAATTGGAGCGATTCCTGGCGCTCCCACTACGATGGGTTGCGTGGCACGCAATTGAACTGTCTAACGATTTTGAGTCCAAAGGTACCGCTATGCAAAATCAAATGGTGGAAATCAGCCTATGGCCTGAAACTGTAGTATCCCAAGCTTCCCATGGTACTTCTTCAAACACTTCTGCGGGAAGTCCGCGGACTCAACTGTCTACCCAGTTTCAAACCCAGCTTAACTACAATCCTACGACGATACAGGTAGGGAAGCTCACAAAAGAATCTTTACCTCCAAGGTTACGCAGGCGTCCCTGTATATCTAAAGTTCTCGAAGGGCCCTTACCCACCTGGTAGATGTTCAAGCTCATCGAAAAGTTCAAATTAGACAATATCGTTATAAATGATCATTATAGGTTTTTCCTAACCAATGATTGGCTATTATTAAAGTAGAACTTATTAAAAATTTTTGGAATTATCGATCGAAGTAGACTTAATCCTAACTTTGTTCTTGACGGGACTAACTCGAGACGTCTAAGTGTTAGCGTGATTTGCCATCGAATAGCTCCAGATTACTACAATACAAGTATGTTTTAGGTGCGTGGGCAGAAGACCTTCGATGAGGTAAAGATGAGAGTTGAAATAAGGGTTAACATTCGAGCTCGTAATGTTCGAAAGATCTTTGGAATAAAAAAGTGATCGACTACAACAAAATCGGCTCAAACAATGCAGAACTGGGCGGAGTTTGCGTGCTCAGCGGTGACTTTGCTATACCCTAATATGTGACAAAAGAGAAGATTTGTGAAGCTGCGAAAATTAACATAAATGAATGCCGAGTACGATGCGTTGAAACTGAATAGCTCAAATAGGGATGCTCTCATCCATGTGTTCCTTCTCACTTGGTCTTCCTGTGGTTTTATTCACCTCCTTGATACTAACTCTGCCTGTAGTGTTGCGTTCCTCGTTGAGTAAAGTGACGCGTGTAACGCCCTCGAGATTTGCACAAACACAAGCCGTTTCTAAGGCCGCTATTGTAGACCTACATAGTCGGTGGGAAGATCTCCCAGCAGTCGAGCAACAAGAGCTGGTCTCGAAGCTAACAGAGCGCCAGAGACTTCCATGGTCTCAGTTGACTGAAACCGAAAAACAAGCGGTGTGGTACATATCTTACGGCGAATGGGGGCCAAGAAGGCCTGTGCATGCCAAGGGCGACGGTGCTTACATCGCCAAGGGCGTTGCTTTTGGTTTGGTGGGTTCCATCGGTCTTTTTGCGCTCATCAGACAATTTGGTGGTGAAAACCCTAAGACTATGAATAAAGAATGGCAATTAAAATCCGATGAGTATCTAAAGTCGAAGAACGCCAACCCATGGGGTGGTTATTCCCAAGTCCAATCCAAGTAAGCATTGTTACCATCCTTATTTCCACCCTCAGTAACTCCAGTTCACATGAAGTTAGTGCACATATTCATACGATATCTATGGGATGGATGGTTTTCATCAGAAAAGAGCTCCATACAATATTGAGTCTTATTTATCCATGAATTAATCTAGTTCGGAAGTCACCTATATTTTTTATTTAAGTCAAAGAATAAACACTATTAAGTAAGAGGTCTTAGCACCCATCATAGATTCGAGGCGGTAATGGTTGCAATCACTGATGTTTTTCTTTCGAGATCTCATTAGCTTCTGATCTGCAATTGTTTTAAAAAAAATTAACCAAATCCATCTTTCCAGTAATTTAGACAAAGTTTTACTTGCTGGACGTGAAAATGTCATTTCAATTCGGTTTTTCTGGCCAAGATTTTAGTGATGATGAATCTGGCGACTTCCAAAATGGGTTTGAAGCTAATGCTGGCGAGGATATGTATTTAAAATGTCCAGCAACAAGTGCCTTGGACTCATCACATCTCCGGTCGACAGAACTCAGACAACCGAGGTGGGAAAGCCTGCAAGACATTTTACAGAGCTTAGCGAATGTCAGAGTATCTTTTGAAAAGATATTTACTACTCAACATGAGATCCCGTTATATAGGCGGGAGCTTTTCGATGTTAAGCACCAGTTAATGACCGAGACAGAGGAAAGGATCGATGACGACACCAGAATAGAGTTGGAGATACTGATTGGCGAAACGAATGAGGATCTACGTCAAAATGTTTACGAAGGCGGGCTAAAATCGTGGGAATGTTCCATTGATCTTGTTGACGCACTCTCAGACTCTTTGAACGGAAATGTTCCATCTGGCACAATCTTGGAACTTGGTTGTGGTACCGCACTGCCATCTGAATATCTGTTTAGCCAGCTCCTAAAAGTTAGTACCCAACGTTGTGATGCTACTATCATTTTAGCTGACTACAATGAATCCGTGTTGCGTCTCGTATCCGTGCCCAATTTGGTCATAACGTGGGCATTGGAAACCCTGAGTCCCCAGGAGCTTATGAAACTTCAAACTCACGATGATAAGACCGTTCCAGTGGTTGAAAACGAACTTGTGCTTACCTTGGCACTGCTGAACAAGTTTTATGGTGACGTATTAGCAAGGGGAATCAAAATAAGGTTATTATCAGGAACTTGGGGTCGCGCCCTCTACGATATAGTTGCTCCAGTGTTGGTACAGCCGTCATCTGAGCTGCTAGTATTGTCTTCGGAAACTATCTATCAACCCGAAATGCTTCCAGTGATCTCAGATCTAATTATTGAGCTATTGCGGCTGCCGTATCAGCAGGGGAAACACACAGCAAAGGCGATGGTAGCGGCCAAAGATATATATTTTGGTGTTGGGGGCAGCGTCATAGACTTTCAAAATTACATTGAGAAAAGAATAAAGAGTCGGTCTTGGAATTTAGTCCTACAGATATTCAAAATTCAAGCCGGACTGAAAAGATCTATCGTATTGATTCATGAAAAGGACAATTAAATGGCTAACATTCGCAAGTACTTTGATTCATAAACAAAAATCAATCTTGAGCACGAATGTCAACACATTTTACATAGGTTTGCTATTTTGTGTGGTACGAAGTTGATTATGCCGCAAAGATTTCATTTGCGTCACAACTTATCGGGCTGGGTTCCATTCAGATATTTTTGCACTGCAGCACCAAGAACAAACCGCTGCTATCTGTACATTGTCGATACGAAATCCGATGGCTTATTTTAAGTGTCGACATTCTACTCTTCATGCCTACAAAAACCACCGAGGGATTCACACCGCCGCGTTCGCTACAAGTAGTAATCTTTCCAGTAACACAATATGTCCAGTAAGGATATTACCAATAACCTGACCGAACTCACATTGGGTGATAGAGATCCAGAAGCCAATATAATCAGACCTTTCTAAAGTGCCTCGTACAATAAGCCAAGAAAGTGTTCCTATATCTGCATCCTAAAGCACGGACTGATCTGACTTCCTGTGTCTTAACCATATCAACTGGGAATTGGCATTGTCACTTTGTACTGTCATGTCATATTACTCGTGTAGTTCACTACAAGACTCGTGTAGAATTAAGGCAATCCTTGCATGCGCATTAGACCACTAGTCAATTCAACAGTCAATTGGTTGGTAGTAAAGCTACACATTAATCCCCTGGCGGTCGCTCCGGTGCGCCTAATGCGATTGAGCACAACCGCTTGAGCTCACAAAATATCACGTTGTACTATTCCGTCATGAAGTCATGTGAATCGCGATACTTGAACATACCGAAATCATTCAATCATGTAGCCTGAAGGCATCAAACATAACTACATAAATGTGCTACAGTCAACGGATGGTTTATTATCTGATGAACGACAGCATTAAAGCTCTCTTTTAGTCTCTCTAAAATCATGGTCGCCATCATTTTCGATGGCAACTTCTCTCATTCTTTACAAAACGCGAATCGCCGGCAATGTCACAAAGATAGCTATTGATGCCAGCATATCTGTGTTTGGTTTTGAACTGATGTTGTAGTCAAAGAGTTTAAATCTTTCGAGCTTTTGGCGCATTTGAGTCATTTCGTTTCAGCATCTTTACGGAAAGGTAGTCGAAGATTGAAGCGCAAATAATCTAAAGTCATTTACGATTGTGACTGGACCGCTGTTAAGAACATGTTACCAAAGCGTATCGTTCAAACTACCATTTTCACCAGGATTTCACATCCAAGTAATCACGTGATTTAAATGGTACCTAGAGATGTACCTTCGCTTCATTCTTCGCTGGAAATGCTTATATTTTATCCTATGAAGGAAGCACGTTGAGGTATAACCAAGAAATGAGTAGCGAAAAGCATTTGAAAGGTTTCGAGCAATATCTAGACAATGACTTCAATGCAATTCGAGCTTGTTCAACGTTGCTAAAGAGCACACACGCTGATTCAGACTCTGACGAGCTGGACTTACTTACATCTATAAAAAAGGTAACGTATGCTATAGATGAAGTGGATAAAAGAAGTGAGGACGTTATACGGGCCAATCCACTGCATCTAATTGATAGTTTTGACAACCGCAAACTGGCTCGTACTAAAATCCGAGACTCATTGAGCCCGAGTATCGACTATCTAAAGATGTCTTATAATAGACTTGATAAGGATATTCTTACGCCGTATGAACATTGTTTACAACTGCAGTCGGCGCTAAGTAAGATACACCAGACTTCGAGTATTCTAAGAGATGTGCTGATTTTTTTGCACTTGCTTAGACAGATTGACAATACTCATTTGCCGACCTCGAAAGAAGACGGTTCGGATCAAGCATTGCTGAAGTCGGCCTCAATTCATTCCCACATGCAAATGGAGCTAAATTCCAATCCCAATTTAAGAGCTCTGAGACTTGTGAAAAAACACGAGGTAGAAACAATAACCCCGAGTCGTCGCGAAACGCTGAGACTAATGTCAGAATCTCTAATTAAGACCTGGATAAGTGACTTGCGATCACAGCCAAAAGTTGAAAATGCCGGGCGCCTGTTGTCCGCCCTTCATAAGTTATCCCTCAAAGACTTCATTAGTACAATTGACAAAATTGTATTATCGAAGATCACTTCCAGTACTCAAGCACTATCCAAAACCATCACATCGATTAAGACCCTATCTTCTGTGTTGGAAGACACCATTAAGGATACACATAACCTGCTACTTTTAGAGAATACACTTCAGACTATTACTACTGACAACATAAGCCTTTTGACCGAATACCTGTCTCACAAAAAGCATAAGTCATTAACAGACATGTTTTGGAGCCGTATTTCCAAGGCTTTCAAGAGAGATTTCGAGACCTCTTATAACAGAGGAGGGCCAGTAGGCAAGTCTCTAGCGTCCAATTCTAAAATGATTCATGAAACTATTCAAGAAGCCATAAGTTCCAATTTAGTAATAGGGAACTCTGGCTTGGACAAAATGCTTGATTCTGTATCTATTCTTAAGGTATAAACCACGAAGTATTGGACCACATAAGCGGTTCTCGGTGTAGAGCTCCGGTAAATAGTCTACCTAAATGACCAGCCCATCACAAACGTTTCGTACCTTATGGCAACAAGCTATTCTGTGCGATATCGCCTTTGTGCTCCTGCAGGATCAGCCACTTTCTTATTCTTTTTGCCACCGCGCTTGTGGAATTTCTTCTTTGCAAGCCTCCTGACCTCTTTATCTTTTCGCAGGCGCTCCTCCGATCGCAGTGCGCCCATTTTCCTAGCCTGTCGCTGTTTTTTGCCGGGTCTTCTGTGCTGCTTTTTCAGCTCCTGACGATGCTCAATTTCAATCTTTTCATTGTGCTCTTTGACATTTAAAAGATGCCCTCTACAGCAGGATGCTATGCAACCCGATGACAAGAGGTTTTCTTGTACCGCAAGCTGATAATCTATAGCGCTCTTCTCAAAACTCTCAATCTCTTCAGCTGTATACTGTTTAAAATAATAGCTGCGAGGCCGCTCTTGACAAACCATGTCGGGGGAAGGCTCTCTTAGTGATACTTTGATTAATCTAGTTGAGGTTCGTCCTCTTACTTCGCCACCTTCCGCTTTATCGTGGGAAGCAGATTGATCTACATTGTCAGTACCTGCACCAAAAGAAAATAATGGGAAATCAAACTCTTCTTCAGTTGGGGCAGTTCCGGTAGAATCTCTTCGCTTTCCTTGATCGATCACATTTACCGAGACAAATTCTAGAGCAGGGCATTGCTCTCCTTTACTTTCGTATGACGGTGATTGCGAGACCAACTGTTCATCATATAGTTCGCTTCTTGAGACTCTAACAATGGGCATGTTAGTGACATTATGGAAATTCAAAATTGTTATTATAATATCACGATAAACTTACCGCCTGGTTGAGTTCATTGTGGTAGATTCAAAAGTTTTCATTCTGCCAGATGCTAAGATCATCTCATCATCCTTCATCATATAAAAAGAAGCCTGAGCACTATGCCGACGTAGAAAATGAAGATGGAATACCTCGCATCACGTGACATAAAGTATTCAGATTGAACGATGTGTTCAAGTTGAATATGCTTTGCTGCATAGAAGTTCGTGATCATAATTAATTTAGACTTCTTGCACTTGTAATTAGAGATTGATTTGAAACCCCATATGGATGCGTTAGCGGAATAGCTGTTTTTGTGACATAGCCGCCGATCTGATATCTGCAGACGAGAAATGTGTCTGACGACCATGATAAAGAGGTTATAGAAATTGTTATCGAGGTGACTTTGCATCAGAAATAGAAAGCTCGCTAAACTGTTCATTTAAAGCTTTCATTCTTGACTAGTCTCAGTTATTGTTACTCTGTCAAGTTCTTATGTTTGTCATTCCGCGGTCTTCTAGATGAGAGGAGTAGCATCTTGGTGCAAGGAATAAGCCATCATTATTTATACAATTATTTGGGGTAACGAGCCGTGATATCGAGAAATCTTCCAGACAGGATTATTAATTACACAAGCCCTCCATTTCCAGGTACAGTAATATGAAACAGGATGTCAGTAGGCACCGTTCACTCTCAGCACCTAGACCTCACCATTCTTGTTCTCGACCTGAGAGTCAGATATCTAGCTTTTGTCACTTTATACCGATGTGTCATAACCGAAGCTGGCATTAATTACACCCAATTTAAACTCATACATTTTAGTCCGGGACTGCAATACCGTTCTCAGTGCTGCAGAGCACGAATGGGACAAATCAACATTTCAACTTTAAACCGGTATTATCACTTTGTACTATTGTGTCGCTGATTAAAATCAGCTCTTGTTACGCAACCTGGCGCTATTAACTATCACCCGCTAGTTCTGACCCAATCACCAACGCCGGCTTTGGTAGTATATAGAATCGTATGCTTGTAGCGTCAGGATTGCAGCATGATATTTGTCAGAACTAGCGAGTTACTGCTGGATAGTGCCAATTGCATTATACAACGAGTGAGCACATACTGGAGAACCGCGACATCATGGTACAAAGTGATGTCAGTAAAACATGGGCGGTCGATGAAAGATTCTACGTGAAGCCCTAAAAGAGCTCAGGAAAAATTGGACGATACGACAAAATGGTGTGATACCTCAGATGATGACCGTCTGGGATCACCCGATTTATCATACGATCGTTCCTGAGTATTGAGTGAAAAGTTTTACGCTGAATCCAAAATTTGTATAAATACCGACAAACTGTTTAGATATATGGACCATCTATATAGCTGAAATAATCACGGAGAGATATTTATAACCTTCATCTACGAACAACTTCAATCAACCTGATCATGGAAGAATTAAACAAGAACATCAGCAAGCTTTCCATTGCTGATTCAGACTCGCCTCAATAATATTTGATATTGTGGGGTTACAAAATGGTATCCTGGATGTTTAAAGTTATATTGCGAACCACATGATGGTCCGACAAAAATAGCACAAGATGATATTTTGAAGGACCTGGAAGTATAGTGCGCTCATAGAATTTGCTCCCCTTGCGGATCTCAATGGTGGAATTGATTTAATGGTCTCTCGCTCGACTGGAGGTTCACTTCATGAAGCGGCTCATCGATTGAACTGAAAACTTTCGTGTAATTGTCTTCTCGAAAGTACTTACTATAGAAGAACGTACACTTTGTAGTCCCCAAGCTGACTACTATCTTGCTCTAACAGAGTGAGGCGCTTCATTTGTTGCAAGATGAGGTGGCTGGATACAAATTCATTATTTTAAGTCGCAAACATATAATTTTTTGGTATACTGCCCGCACATAAGCTAAATATTTTAATTTTTTTTATGTTCCATAAAACTGGTTGAACCTAACTTAGGCGTGTTGTAACCATCACTCTAATGAGAATAGCTTGTTTCGTTGCCCACGTATGTGACTACTACCAGCTTACTACACTCTCCGTAAATTCTAATTAAAGATGCCACTAATTAAAAATCTTATTTACTAATCCTTGTCTTCATATTTTGCAAGAATTCGCGGTAAGATTGGCTATTTAAGATCTTGTCCTCGACCAAAGTGCTGGTAGCCCACAACCTCAGCGTGGCCACCTCCCTAGCCGATGCATGATTAACAGGTTCGCTGAGAGATGCACCACGTACAATGTATAAAGGTTGATATGTGATGACATCATCATGCTCCCTGAGTTTGGAGATGATATTTCTCACTCTGCTATTAAATTCCGAATTGTCTAGAATTGGTAATTCTTGCTTTCCAATGGGGATCTCTAAGATGTCAGGAGTCCCAAAGACATCCATGGTCAATTCATTTACAGCATCACCACCGACCCATAAAAACAACTCTGTACTGTTGTCAATGAGGTACAGACCATAGCGCTCTAATAATGACGAGGTGGCATTGATACGGTCTGGTAACACGGTTTCACCTAACTCGTTTGGCAGCCCGGCTTCATCGGGCATGTCATGCAGAGAGTAAACTTTCGCGTAGATGTTCTTGATCACGTATGGAAGGGGACTAGATTCCAAAAAGTTCAGTGCGGCAGCTCTATGATCACTTGGAACCAGACCGGCACGGAATGCCATATGCTTGGTCAAAGAATGCATTAATAATGGGAACATTCTGAGGTTAGCGCTCAATCTCAGTGGAGCACCTCCAGCAGTGTTTGACACTACGATCTCCTTCTTATAAGTTCCCAAAATTTCCTGAACGGACCTATTCAACGATTCACGGGCTTCTTCTAAGTTACTATAGGCCTTTTCGATTGCCTTTTGACAGAAAAACGCAGTCATAGCTAATTGATCCGCAGATGCATAAGTTTCTGCCAAAGAATCAGTGGTTGGGATCGCTAGGGTAATGACTCTGATTCTACGTTGTCCTGTGTTTAGGGATAATAGAACTGCAATCTGCAAATACGCATAATCACGCACCATTTGCTCATCTATACTAATCTCAAACACATAGGACTGATCCCTAGGAAATGTAGGGAAAGCGCACAAATCGGAAGATCTGTTGAAAAAATGCCCGTAAAATCTTGACATCCTCAAACCCGACGAACCACGAGCTCTCATAACGGCTTCCATTGACAAGTCCATGGTTAAGTGCTTGGAAAACTCTTTGGTAAACTTTGTAACGTCCGTAAGTTTAGCAGCAGACCAGCCAGGGTAAAAATGGGTCTGTCCTGCTGTGAACCGAGCTAGATTAGACAAAGAGGCAACGTCGACATAATCTTCGGTTGCTAGGAACATGTCTATTGTGATCTGATTTTTATTGCAGTCGATTGTGAAATTCTTATAAAAAGCGTCCTGACAACCTAATAGCTGAGAAGCTTCCTTTGGTGTGTTGGCCACACCGGCTTCATTACGCTTCTGCAATTTGCCTACGCCCAGGTTGGGCATGGTTGAGGCCACCACTATAATTTTACCCCCAACACCTTTGATAAGGTTAAAAGCTGCTTTTAAAACAGGTCCAAGTGCCAATTTGGACATGATATTGTATTGGAAAATTTCAGGTAATTGATTCAGTAACTTTTCGATGTTGGATCTACAGT
Source organism: Lachancea sp. yHQL494 (assembly GCA_030562185.1). NCBI lineage: Eukaryota > Fungi > Ascomycota > Saccharomycetes > Saccharomycetales > Saccharomycetaceae > Lachancea > Lachancea sp. yHQL494. Next base: position 40,805 of record JAJMGS010000017.1, on the reverse strand, counting down.
CTTGCAATGACACATACATCGAGCTTGGCATTGGCAAGAATGGTTCGTCCAAATCGACGACATCCATCATCTTGATTTGATCACCATCCTCATCCAAGGGGATGGCAAAGTAATGGATTGAGTTGTCAACGGCCAATATGGTGACTCTCGTTCTCTGATCATGGTTTGGTAACGAGTCCAAAGTCTCAAGCAGCGTCCTAGCCGCAGTTGCTAACAAGCCATTTTTAATGGCACTTAGCGAAACGTCAAGGACGAATGCATAAGATGAAGGTGGAGGTTGTCTGGCAGCGTATTCCTTTGGCGCCAAATATTCCACTACTGCATGTTGCATTTCATTTCTCTCGTACCTGTTGACGGGTAGACCCTGCTGAGAGGAGTCAAAAGCCATTGGCACGTCGTTCGCAAGATTACAGAAATTACATCTCCATCTCCGACCGCCGTCGACAAAAGTAACAAAAGGATTGATATAGGAGCGACACCGGCGACATCTAACAACAAGCCCGTCGGTGTTCAAAGGTACTTTGCAATCGGAATCCTGAAGATTCAAGTAAGGCCTTATCACGAGGCCAAACGGCAACTTCGACTTCTTCAACAATGAATTAGACTTAGGCACTGCATTCAACGTACACCTCACAAAATCAGGACCCGCATTAGCGGTTTCGACGGGAACCACGAACTTTTCAGGTGGAACCATGAGAGGTGGCGGAGGTAATTCCAGATCTGAAACTGGGGGAGGTAACTCCGTTAAAAGGTCAATTGGGTACAGCTGGTTCATGGGCCTGCCCACAGAGACCGGCTGTTGCTGTCCGTAGCCTAGGCCTGATTGCTGGCCATAAAGCGCGGTACTAGCTACATTTTGAGAATTAAAGTCATTGTTCTGTTGTGGGAGGCCCATTCCAGCGTTCTGCGCCAAACTGGGGTCCATGACCGGAACATTGTGCAGATGCATGCCTGACATAGCTTGTGAGGCATGATCGACCTGCTGGTGTAACTGCTGTTGCAATTGTTGCTGTGCTGGGGTCAAAAACTGAGGCTGTTGGTTGGTAACGGGTGTCTCGATCTGTGATTGGTGATTTGGCACCAACACAGGTGAATTGCCCCCACCTATGCCTTGTCCATATTGCAACTGTGCCTGTGGATATACCCGCTTCTTGTGGGACATTTGTGCGCAGTAATCCGTAGCTTTTTACGCGAATTTTCTTGTGTATACAGTTGAAGGCTGAAAAGTTGTTTAGGTTTGCCACCTGTCTTTTTTTCCTTGAGTAATAATGCAGTAACGTTCAGAGTGATATACAATATAGTATACTATATATGAAAGATAATGAGAAGAGATAGAACTAAACAAATGAGCACTTGTAAGTGCAAGGACGAGCTCAGCTAGGCTGAGAAATCGATGATATGAATGAGAATTACTGCGAGATGTTTGGTATCACTAAATTATCTCAAGGAAATGTGTCAGAATTCCTGTTCGCCGTGAGCTATAACTCCAATAACATCACAACACGACAAAGTCATACAGGATGAGATAAAGTCCTTAGCTTGGGCCATAAATGCTGCAGACATCATGGTGATGGCAGATAGGAAGACAGCGGCGGATATAGTTTTATGAACTACTTTAACTGACAAGCCACTTAGCCAATGGTCGTACAGTGGTAAAATCGGTATATGCTAGCGCTAACGTATAATATATAATGTCAGGCTGTGTTATTTGTGTTAGAACTACTGGATGATTGTTAGTGGCACCGGCTAGCATAGCAAGAGATCATTTGTTCACGATGACAGAATATTACAGAGTGATAACATACTTGGATTCAGTCAACACGATAGTCGACTGTGAACTGGTGATATCTGTGACACAGGTAACAGTACAGCACTGCGGTAACTCAGATGTATATGTGATGGAATTATCTGATTATTTGATACATCCACAGATCAGAGGGTTATCGGATCTTCCACAAATTGTGTAAACAGCGATGATTTATTCGAAGGATGGAGATTCTGATGTTCACATCTAGAGGAACCACGGAGAGATAAATATAGAACTTCACCGAAAATATCAGTAATTATCTCAGATAATCATAATTGGTTTAAATGAATAATTTAGCAAGTTGCCTATCTCTGACTCTGATTCTTAATACTATTAACAGACGTTATATTAGCTCATGAAAACAAGCATCAAAATCTATGAGGGCTACACTTCCAAAATCTAATTGCAGAACTATCAAGCAGGTTCTCAGCTTATGAGTCTGAGATGTTTAGCTCGCTCTAAGGCCGCAATTTCAACCTAAGAACATTGTCATCGAGCACCTTGTTCAAGCTTGATTTACTACCCCACATCACGTGTTAAAATGTATTGTATTCCTCGAGGTCTACCTTCATTTCCTACTTGGAGATGCAATACTGATTGATGGTTTATTGCACGGACTAAGTAGGTTAAACATATTACATAGGGAGATACAGGTTCATATACAAATCCTCAGCCCATCTGCATTTTAGGCAAAGCTTTGATGTCAGTAAATCCAGTGAACTACCTTTTGGTGTGATTAAATCAAATAGAATCTGCAAATAATGGGTGAAATACTGCTATACAACGCAGCGGATGGTGGCGAGACGTTTTCGGCATGTAACATAATCCATGGGAAAGCCACTAAGTTAGGGACATCTTTTGTTGAGATCCATAGTGGTCAAGTGCCCAGTTTGAAGTTTCCCGTCAACAAATCTGTTTTCAAGTGCATTGTCATTCTGAGTCCAGGCGAGAACCGGTTGACTTTTATAAGTGACCAGAGTGAACGCAAAACCATCACAATGCGCTACGTACCATTGTTACAAAATCTTCCAGTTCATATGTGCCTGCTGTTAGCACGGGATTCACCTTTGGTTTTTGATTCGCCACGCTCACAACAGGGCAAAGAAGGTGGACATGATCTGGAATTGGCTTGCCGAAAGCTACGAGTGGGCACTAGACTGATGCAGGCTTTCACTGCTGAACAGATGCTTCGGAATGGGCTTGGCCCAAGAACTTTCCGTGCTGTCGAAGAATACTCTTTAGATACTACTTTCAGAAAACCCGAAATGCGCAATAGAGTTAAAATCCATATAGTGCGGTCTGACAAATCAGTCAGAGAACTACGAGATGTTAACTTGGCTCAGCAAAACCCAACAGCGTCTAATTCAGGAGGCCTTTTCAATATAGCTATGGATGCGTTACGCAAATATGGTGGTCCCTTTAATGCTTCCAACGGCAGTCCCGTTCAGGCCGCTGTTATGTTCCTCGATACACACTGGGAGCCCAAAATAGATCTGATAACAGCACACGCGGCACTAGGTGGTGGTGATGATTCTATTAAGCTGGCCATTTTTGGATCTCACGGTCTCTACTCTTGGCCTGCTTCCCTAGAAAACGTCATTCCTTACTTTACAGACGAAACCCGTTGCTCCAAATCAGAAGTCGCTAATGATGCTAACGAGTGCAGTACCCACTGGGAATGCTTCACAGTAACTTTAGGCGCTTTCATGCATGAAATTGGGCATTTACTTGGTAGCCCCCACCAAGAGAGTGGTGTCATGCTTCGCGATTACGTTCGATTAAATCGTTCATTTCTCACTAAAGAAGCATTTTCAGTTAGAACTAATTCATATGGCACCGAACCGCCCATATATCCAAGAGAAGAATGTAACTGGCATAGAATAGATCTTCTTAAGTTCTTATACCATCCTTCTTTTACGGTACCACAGGATTACTTTGATAACTCCTTTATGAGACCGTCTCGTATTGGAGAGTACAAAGCAGCTTCACCTTCTGTTTATGTACTTCCTAATAATTGTTGCGTATTCAAGTCTGAGACCGGGATTTTTTGCATCCAAATCATATGTGGAGACCTGGCTCGCGCATTTATTGAATACCTTCCACTTTCTCTTGGAGGAACTGGTCCTCAAAAAGAGGTTCTCCTATCGCTGGATGACTTGACGTCTCGTATTCCACCTGAACAAATTGCGCGATACCGCAACACGTTCAAGATTAAAGTTTGCGCTCTCAACTCGCCAGAGGCCGAGTGGGAAATGTTCCCCAAGTTCCTGCAAGCATCCCATATCTCAATGGCCCAATATGGGTACCCCAAGCATGCAGTGGGCATGAAGTCGATTCTTTATGGGTCGGCTGAGAGAGGGCAAGAAGTTGGTATAACCCCGTTCGATGGACACCAGGTTCGTGCTTTGAGAATTTATCACGGTGCCGCGCTAGACGGCATTAGAGTTTTCCTCAAGGATCAAAATACGGATAAAGATGGACCTCCCATTCCTCCTAGATCTTATATGAATAAACTAACAAGTACTTTCAAATCCGTAAAGCTGCAGAAGATGACTGGATCAAGTATACTCTTTGGCCACCAAACAAACTCCTATAGTGATCTTAGCTTAGATGACGATGAACATCTTGTCGGTTTTGATATCCGTTCGGGCTGCTGGGTTGATGGTATCGCTATAATTACAAGCAAAGGGCGTACCAGCGAGTATTTTGGAAATTCAAATGGTGGTAGTTACCACAAGATCGTTGTTCCGGATGACTACAGAATATTGGGCCTGTTTGGTAGGATGGGCCAATGGGTTGACGCTATTGGTGTTGTCTATGGTACACTTTAGGGGTCATGTCATTCCACGTCATTAGTGTGAGGAGGCTATACAGATGTACACTTTGCACAGTTCATAGTCAATAAATAAAGTACTTTCTGCATCAGGGGCATTCATTAATCCTGAGATTCCGCCTCCGCCGGCAGTTAAAGTCCACTTTGGCTTCTACTCATGTGCGGCGGCATGGAACCGATGTCTTGCTGAGATTCAGATTTCCCTAAACGGGCTAATTTTTCATTCAGCTTATTCAACTCTATCTCCTGGCGCCCACCCATCAAAGGCGGGGTAGATATGGACCGGTTTTCTCCCTCTCCCCTGCCGCCAGAAACGCTTCTTGCAAATCTGCTGGAAGTGGAAGGATGGGAGGTTTGCGGTCTTAAACTTGGCCTCGCGATAGAAGTACCCCCGCCTACGAGAGGAAACCGCTGACCCTGAATGGATTTGGTCAAATTGGGTGGGGAAGTCTTATTCAAATTAGTCGCATTTGCGTTGCTAGCCATGAATTCACCTTTAGTATTGGCAACGCTCGGTGGTGCGGTGGGAACTATGGAATAGCGTCTCTCCGAGTGCACTAGCCCGATCTCTTTCACCTTCGTAGTATTGAGCTCATTGTGGGGAACTTTGAAGAAAGTGTCCTTGCCCTCATCGTATTCGTAGAGGGACCATGTCACCCCATATGGTTTAGGCTCTAAGCAGTATACGCAGTGTAATGGGACGTCAAGGTTGGCAATGATGTCTCGATTCAAGTTTAAAAAGTAGCCTAAGAGAACACGAGCAACCACACGGTGCGTAACAATTAACAGGTTTTCTTTGATCCTTTCAATCTCCGTAATGACAGGTCTTAAACGGTTTATGACATCCATGTATGACTCACCACCGATTCCGGGGTATCTGTACCTTAGTTTATCGCTTAGCCTCTCTTCAAACTCTTCTGGATGTTTGGATTGAATAGCAGCATACGTCAAGCCTTCGCAATCCCCGGCACTGAGTTCATCCAACATTCTCATTTGCTTGTTTGGGTAATCGTCTTCGTTGAAGCAGTTACCAGTTTCAACTGCACGCTGTAGCATCGAAGTCCAGACAAAGAATTCTGTTGCACTAAAATTCTTTCCATTTTGGTGATTCTCCATGTAAGATCTCATTTCGTTTTCAGTAAAAAGAGCCCGTTGCTCATCAATGAACCGCGCCAGGGCTTTAGCGTATCGCCTCCCCCTAGGAGTCAATTCAGAATCTCCGCCTATTTTGCCTTGTACATTGTACTCACTTTCTCCATTCCGAGTAATCCAAATTTGTCTCTCTGCCAAATTAAAATTCAAAAGGTAGTATACAGTTTGGGAGGCCAAAAAGCCTTGAATGTTGTAGGAAATCACTTTTTTCCCTACATCGATCATCTTAATATACTGTAGATTTTCATCGTCCTCAAGTTGTTCATAAGCTCGCACATAATTTGAAAGTCTTTCTTTAAAGTCTTGAAGTGAAGTTTCTGGGTCTTTTCCCTTGTAGTCGGGCCCAAAGAGCTTAAGCTTGATATTCTTTTCCACAGTCGCCTTATCAGAACACACGCTCTCCAGAAACAAAACTTTAATTTGTGTATTACGCGAATGGATCTTCTCCAGCACTTTTTTGCGACGCTTTTTTGTAGAATTAGTGGCATCGAAGATGCCAACGGAGCCTGGCCCATCCAGCAGATAGTCCAAGAGCTGATCCAAAGTATCCATGGCCCACTTTTCCCGCAGAGCTTTACTTTCCGGGTTACTTGGGTCAAAAAAGTTGGAGTCTTGGTCTTGTATATTGTGTTCCTTTGCAAATTGACGACGAGTGTTTCCCACATTGAATACTTTACAATAATACATTGAGTAATTCAAAAAGCGGGAGAGCTTGTTAGTTATAAATGATTTACCTGTCGCAGGCAGCCCCACCATTACAATTACGAGCTTCGATCCCGGATCCTTATTCGAAATTGTTCCATCTGGTGATGTCCGCGATTTCGTTAGCCCTGGGACATCGATTGTGGTAGGCCTTACTTTCGGATGTATGAAATGAGTAGTATTTGGCAAATTAGTGTCTCCATCCTTATGTGCGCCTTCCTGAGTCTCTCGCAGGTTACTGGAACTGCCATGAGGCGAAGGAATGGGTGTCGAGTCACTAGAATTATCCTGAGAATCGTTGGGTGAGTTCCAATACGACCCAACTGGAGTGTCACTCAATGGACGTTTCTGAAATACCGGTAAGCCGTAGTCATCGTTTCGAGGTGAAACAGATTCTCCAGAGTCGGGCTCAACTTCTAAGCGAACATGCTTTTCTTGGTCATGATCATGAACTTGGCGATTCTCTAAAGGTTCCACTTCTGAATCAGAACTCGCTGCGGAAACGTTATGTGAGAACTCGACTGGCTTGAACATCATCACATAGATTCAGTTTACTGGCCAATGCTAAGTATTCCAGTTCGAAATTACGTTTTTTGAATTCATTATGAATTAAGGATGAATGAGCGAAACAATAATTTTGTAATAAATTACATATACGTTCGATGTAAGAGCCACATATAAAAGCGAAAATGAGAGTTCCAGTAAGTCCGTACTCAACAACGTAACCAGTTATACTCGTGTGTAAACCAGCAGCTGTGTAATCAATTGGATAATATTGATGAACGCCGTATGAGTTTATTTATAATGATATTTTGGGATATAGTAGAATAAGGTCTGAAGATCTAAGCTCCTTGACATATAAATATATCACAACATGGCGCGTTTCGTAGATCCTCATCTTTTTAACAATCCAGGAGAATATAGATCATGGTCCTGGAAGATGATGTAGTACCAGCGCAATTAAAACCATTGGCTGACATTGGAAGAAGTACCAGATTATCAATTACAAATGAGAAATGCTTGAGATTCCTTATAAGTGAGAAGCCGATGGCTGATGGGGTGCAAAGGCCATTACGTTAGTAAATCTCCAACTAGTTTTGATGCTCAAAAACATGTCTATTCGTTAAATAAAAGTACCACATGCCTTCGCAAATGTCGGATCTGGTAGGAGTGACTAAAAGCCATGCTTTCAATAGTCAAGAGCTCACAGCCAAGTAGAAGAGATCGAAAACTTCGCAACGATCATTTAAGCCGACAGGAATGGGGAGGGCTTTCTCACAAAAGATAGGCGTATATCCTATTCCTTAGATTAGAATCAGGCTGGGACAGCTGGCCTCTAAGGATATATTGGCGATCAGTAGATTCAGTTATTTTGTGATTCACTATGTCATGAGCGAAGGTGCAAAGGCAAAAGTGGCCTGATGAAGAATACATGAGTCGTCATATTGGAATCTGATCACCGTATACTATATATCATTGCCTGCTGGTTCTAAGCTTGCACTTTCTCTTACTGACTGTTTTTGCTTGAGCCTAGTGAACGCTCTTGCTAGGTCGAATATAGAAATCGCTATGAACGCAGATATAGCTCCAAAAGAGAAAAACCTAAACACGAGACCATACCTATTGTAAGATCAAGTGAACCCAAGGGATTTGACCAGGTCGAACTGAGTAAATTGGGAAGTCGTGTACCTTTTAGTTTAACCACTAAGTGACCGAACTCACAAGATATAATCACCATGTCTTTTCTGCAAAACTTGTAAGTATCTTGAGGGAGGAGGTGGCTTTCAGATATAGAAGAAAAGAGGGTCTTTTGTGAAATCAACACTTATAGATTTCTGCCACTTATGGAAAGCACGCAGCAAACAGACTTGTTGGCAGTTTTACTAACAATTTATGCTGTTCCGCAGTCATCTAAGCCCAGGGCAAACCATTAGGTCTACCAGAGGATTCAAATGGAACACCTCTAAAAACCCATTGAATGACAGCGAGCAATCCAGTCCGAGTCTTCGCGAGCAAGACAATCCGCTTTTTTCCACTCCCCAAAAAACTCAGAGCTCCACAATAACAGACTTCAATTATACACCCTCACATCAGAAGCCGTATTTGAACGTATCGCATGGCACAGCTGTGTCTTCGCACAAGGATCTAAAAGAAATAGTGGAGACCACGTTGGGATCACAGGGTGTACTCAATCAGGCCGTGAAACTTCCCAAGGGCGAAAACGTTAGTGAATGGATTGCTGTACACTGCGTTGACTTTTACAATCAAATAAATATGCTCTATGGGGCGATCACCGAATTCTGCTCTCCAGACTCCTGTCCACGGATGATAGCCACCAGTGAATATGAATATCTCTGGTACGTCAAGCCCGGGTCACCACCACTTTCGGTCTCTGCGCCCAAATACGTTGAGTATCTGATGAAGTGGTGTCAGGATCAGTTTGACGACGAAACTGTGTTCCCCTCTAAGCCGACTATTCCATTTGCAGCGACATTTATTGATAGCAATGCTAGACCCATACTGAAAAGGCTATTTCGCATTTATGCTCATATCTATTGTCACCATTTCAACGAGATGCTGGAGCTGAACTTACAAACGGTTTTAAATACGAGTTTTAGGCATTTCTGTCTATTCACACAGGAATTTCAGTTGCTCAAAAGGCAGGATTACGGACCGCTGATTGAATTGGTCCAGGAGCTAAAAAAAAGATAGTGTGGTGAGGTGCCTTTCATTTCTTCTCGTTATGCAGCTTGTTCTTTCCTACTTATTCCCTGAAAAGAGAAGTATAAGCATTTTCTTTGCATAGGAAATGAGGCTAGGACTCCGAGTAAATGTGAATCCGCAGGATGAGCTTAGCCTGGTTGAAGTCACGATCATAGGTGACTTTACGTGTCTCGCACTTCTAAATCTTGGCGCTATCGAGTTGTGTTTGATAGTTCATGGGTGGGAGTAAGTTCTATGAGACTATTGACTTTCCTGGTCCTCTAAATTGTCAACTGTATTATTTTGTCAAGCTATCTCGTAAGTCACGCAATAAGTACGACATCTCGCGATATGAAGATGCAGTCTAGCAATGCCGAATAAATGCTATAATCGTGGCACCACCAGCAGACGGTCTATTAGTTTATGAAGGCGCAAAATTATTTATTTCTAAAGCCTTTTTATATCTGTCGTCTGCTAGTTTTCTCGCCGTTTACAAATATTAAATCCACAGCTACACTACAAGAACATCCACTTTTGCTACGCTTTCCTTGGTCAGATCACGGTTAAAGTACAGGTACAAGAGTTTCCCGATATTCAAGCGATTGAAGACTATGAAGACTGTGAAGACGACACCTCCAAAATTTGTCCCATCGCGAAACTATGAAGCAGAATCCTGGTAGCATACATCTTTAGAAGCCAGAGGGGTGGAAATTACCTATGAGTGTAAGCTCAACGCTGCTAGCAACATCCTTCATAAGCACATTATTCAAGCTTAATATTAGCACTGGAGATTAGAGCACGTGAGGTATATTGAAGACCTACTTCCACATCCTCATAAAAGACTCATAATTGTTATTTCAGAGAGGTAAGTAAAGTGTAACTTGCTTAGAGGCCATGATGTCGGCCAATGCGGTTTTTCGTATTATACTTACACTCTTAGCCGGTACAGCGTTTTTCCTCAAAGTTCTTTCTGGTTTTATGCCTCACTTCGTTCGAGTTCCACCGGTAAAATGGCGATTGAGGGTAAACAATGCTATGAAAGGAGCTGAGAAACATCCTAGCAAGATTCCGGTTATTAACTTTGGTTGGAAAGCTGGAAGTGCTAGACGTCAAATGATTTTGGCCTCTTTCGAGCCTTCTGCTTACACTAATAAAGTATTTGGGTCAAAAATACATGTAGGGGCCAAAGATCGCAGCAACCGCGAGTCATTCGTGAATCGGATGGTGACGCAAAGAAGGCCTTACAAGCGAGTCATATATGGTTTTTTTCATCCTTATTGCAATGCAGGAGGTGGAGGCGAAAAGGTGCTTTGGAAAGCGGTAGAGGCCACTTTGCAGAGAGACCCTGAATGTGTGACTACAATCTATACTGGGGATAATGATTCATCGGGCAACGATATTCTCGCGAACGTTATAAAAAGATTTGGATATCAACTGGACAATTCAAGGGTTGTGTTCATTTTCCTCAAACGAAGACATTTCGTTGATCCCAAAACTTGGCCTAGGCTTACGCTTATTGGACAAGCATTGGGATCCGCACTCCTCGCTTGGGAGGCTCTTTACAAACTAACTCCAGATTTTTGGTGCGACACGATGGGATATCCATTTTCTTATCCGTTGGTGACATGGGTCGCAAGAATACCGATAGTAACATATACTCATTATCCGGTAATCTCCTCAGACATGTTAAAAAAGTTATCACTAATGCCTAACTTCAAGAGCAGTGTCAGGCTTAGAGCCAAGTACTTGTACTGGAAAGTATTTATGTTACTGTACCGTTTTACCGGAAACTACGTCAATATCGCAATGACAAATTCGACTTGGACCAACAACCACATGAATAAGATTTGGCCGAACTGTAAGGAAAGGATAATTTACCCTCCATGTTCGACTGAAAACTTGGTGTTCGAGGAAAGCGTGGCAGAAGCTGGGGCGAGAGAAAACCAAGCAGTAATCATAGCCCAATTTAGACCAGAGAAGAGACATAAGCTCATTATCAACTCATTTGCTTCTGCATTAAGAGAACTGCCCTATCACAACCACGGAAAATTGCCCAAACTAATTTTCATTGGGTCAACTAGAACCAGGGATGATACCCGTTACGTCGCAGAGTTGCAAAAATTGTGCTTTGAAGATCACAAAATTCCTAGTGCTATGGTGGAGTTCAAAATTGATTGCGACTTCAAGATAATGAAAGAATTTCTACACAAATCTACATACGGGATTAACGCAATGTGGAACGAGCATTTTGGCATTGCCGTTGTAGAGTATGCAGCTTCTGGACTGATTCCCCTGGTTCATGCGTCTGCAGGTCCTTTATTGGATATTGTTGTTCCCTGGGATTCTCAATCAAATAAGCAAGTATCCGAGCACAGCAATCGTACGCGAACAGGTTTTTTTTTCAAGGAACCTAATGACCCCGATTTTGCAAAAGCGGATGCTGAGAAGTATAAAACACTGAAGGAGTCTTTTCTTGAAATAACTGACTTGACGTCTGAAGAAAAATACGCCATTTCGCGGAGGACAAAGCAATGCGTGTTGAATAAGTTCTCAGACGAAACATTTTCAAAGAGGTGGAACAAAGTACTAGACGACCTTCCTGAGACTCATATGACTCTCGAATAATATAAGTAGCAGAAGGAGTCTCTATATTCAAGTTCTAGTTACGAAATTAACATAAATAATTTAATAACTCGGTAGTTACACTCAAGTACTACTGCTACGGCCTGAATTACGAGAATATAGAAGAAACTTTGAGTTTATAGTGTTACAAAGAGCCTTACGACTCAATAACAGTGACGTATTGTCAACTTAATTACATTAATAGTGTTTCACATCGTTCGGCATGCGTCCACGAAATTGTTGTTGGTCCTGAACACTATCGATATACATGCCACCATCATACACGCGGTCCCTGCTGCTCAGCGATATCCTGGGCTGACTTATTTTCATGTCATGAGCATTATACTCAGTTTCAGGAATGGATACTGAGGTATTTGTATTGGTCTGATTGTCTAAGTTGGGGGTTGGAAAACTGTTTCGCCGGTTTTGCTGCTGAGGCGTCGATAGATGGTGAGTTCGGACTTTCCCGTTACGTTTCGTCGACGATACTCTCCTAGAAAAATTGTTTTCGGACTCCACGTTCAGCTTCAGTTTTGAGGTGATAAACTTAGCTTTCTCGACTGGATTGGACGTTGACGTGAGTTTTTTTAGGTCATCAAACCACGCCATCATTGATTCAAACGATTCCGCTCGAAAAACGCAGTTATGGCCCCTATGAATGATGCCATTTTGCTTCGCATGCAAGATAAATTTATATCCAGATGATCCTTTTTTCGAATGTTCAGCAACGGTACAGTCGTTTAACGGAAGAGACATAACAGGAACTGTGTCCCTTTTCCTATCAGGTGTCTTAAATTCGTGCAAGTAACTAGGCGTCAGCAGATAAAACCCTTTAGAGTATGATTTAAGAAACTTCGAACGCCTCTCCAAAAAACCCGACTTTATCTCATATGTTAGTGGATCATCCCGATATTTGTAAACAATATCTCTCATGTGTCTAATGGGTAAATTTGGCTCTATAAAGTTGGGGTCTTTGGAAATAAAGTTGTCCCATTCGAAGACTGGCTCCTTGTTAAAAAATCCAACGTCAAGCTTTGAAATTAAGACGTCAAAAACAAGCTGTGCATTCTGACCCATGAGACGAGCGTAGATGGTCAGTGCATTCTGGATTTCCATTACAACAACCTTTTCTAGTTCCCTGCCAGATCCTTGTAGATTGTCGAAGGCTTCATGTAACAGATTTTCCTCGTTAAGCTGCTTTCTGATTTGTTTGTCTAAGGCAATCCTGAGTAAATGGGGGTCGTGCTTCGGAGACCCATATCGGGCAGACTCAACAGATTCCTGGAACAGCTTGATATCGTGCTTTGTCTGCTGCAACTCCTTATTGCAATCATTTTTGAAGTCTGAGCCGAGACTGGTGATTTCCTTGATTTTGATCAACAAATCCCCTCTTAGGTCTTCTAGTCTAGGAATAACATCATTGGCCAATTCTTTAGATGTTTTCAAAGCGCCATTTGCCATTTGAGAGTGAAATTGCGATAGAATATTGGGTAGATCCTGAATAGAACCATTGCCAAAAGGCAGGAAGAACCTTTGTATTGCCTTTTCTTCAGGCGTAGAAAGTTGTAAATGACTGTCTGTTGCGAAAAAGGGAAAATTAACGGCATGAGATAGCCGCAATTGCTGTCTTACAACCTCGTCCTGAATAGACACTGTTTCTGTGATGTAAACCAAAATTGACCTAATAACAGACCTCCATGCAGTAAACCGTTGTGCCAGTACCCCTGTGGGATTTGCCGAAGTGGGGAGCAGCGTAACGAGTGGTGATCGAGGATCTTGTTGCTTAGTGGCGTTATGAACCCACTGCTGCGAAATACGAGAATTGCTTACACCAGTGGTAGAAGCACTAGTAAGGGAAGGAGCATGGCTCTTTTGCTGTTGAAACAAATTATCCAACATATCGGCATTCTTGTGCCCGTTTCCGCTGGATTCACAATTCTCCTCCATAGAAGACGTGTTGTCTACGGGATAGGGTGGCTGTGTACCACCATTCCTATTTTCCGCGCTCCTGACATTAATAGTTTGCTCATTTGAAGTTATACTTTTAATACCTGTTTCTGCTCCATTCCCGGCGTGACTGCTTCCCAAACCAGATGGGTCCTGTTGTTGGTGCGACAGCCGGTCAGCAATGGTTGAGTTCATTGACATAGGTCTCATATTGAGCTGGTAATGTGCTGGTTTTGTCCATGTTGAGAAGGTCTACCTTTTTTTTTATTATTCTCGTTAGAGCAAGATGATGGTAACTATGAACGGAATTAGCAAGTACAGGATCAGGTAGATTTTTGAGAAGATACTTCACAAATGTTACGTCTGATTCTATCGGTGCGGCCAATATTCAATTTCAAGAGCGTAACGGCGTTTGTTCGTTAACGGCTGCTCGAACATTTAAATGTCATCATCGATGGAAAGCTCACCCTACTCTGTGTAAAGTCCATAACTAAAAACCTAAAAACGTGCGACGTTAGAAGAGGGTCCAAAAGGAAGGAGTAGTGTAAACTCCATGAGATCTAAAAGAGAAGGAGAATATCAAGTCATCCGTAGATATCTCACTTTTGCTTTTTCAATAGGATGTCCTTCTGATACTGTTTTGCCATCTTCGACTCTTAGCCAGTAACCCATTGTTGAAATTAAAAATTCTACATTTATTCAAGATTTTTCAGAGGCTGGTTGACCTGATCGACATCATCATACTTTTATATAGCTGCTCTCATCTTTTAATTATATTTTATTTAGTGCTTTGCAAGCCTTCTGTAATGCCAAGTAGAGTGAATTCTCTAAGCAAGTTATGTTTCCTGGGTCAGTCGAATAGGGAGCGATCTGTGTCATAGTGCGAAATTGACATTTACATTAATTTGGATAAGAGCCACCAGTTGCAAAGCAAAAATACTACGTAGCTTAGAGGAAAAGCACACTTTTAATGCAGAATGTAAAAGGGAGGCAATTGGACGTTTTGACATCAATCGGTAGATATCAAGAAGCCAGTAAACCTTGGGTAGAAGATTTAATTTAAATTTGGAAGCATTGCCACATCTGACAGTTAGACTTGCCACAACTGCAAGATGGAAGCTCTGCTACTTGTCGAATAAAACTCAATTATCAACGGCCTTCCAGGTTTCTTTTGTTCAGAGAAAAACCGTGTCGAAGTTAGAACCACTCGATAAGATCCTTACTTTGATCGAAGCTTCATTCTTTAGCGAGGTCATAATTATCTTTTCTAATTTTATTCAAGATGCTCAGCTGTATTTACATTTCAGCTCATGCAAGAATCTAGTAAATATGTACTTGAGAAAGAAAAGGGGATGCCAACGATTAAATTTGGCGAACAGAATAGGTTTCAATGGTTTCAATCTATTTTACGGCATACTCCAAGCTATGGCCATGAGAGCGGAAAGAAGGCTGTCACATCCCCACAAAGTAAGAAAAGGCCAATTTGGCGATTTTGGCCAAAGAATCATATGAAAGAAAGGCCGCGCAACGAAAGGAGACTTAAAGCTATATATATTGCGGATGTTTCACTAGTGACGGCATTGGTAATCTGCTTCGCTATGGCCGTTCTACTGATGATTATTAAGGAGATAGGATTAACAGCGCGACACTGTGTTAAATGGGATTTCTGGACAATTTTGGCCACAGGGAAGAGGAATTCGATTGTAAATATAGGACATAGACTTTGCTATAAAATATGGGAAGGACTGTGATATGGCGAAGGTAACTAGGGTCTGAGACGGTGGAACTCTTGAGTAAAAGAAAAGTACATAGGGGTTTCATTTCCTGACCGTTCGAACAAGAGTTCTGAATTCTGCAAGTAACTGACAAATACAGAGCAACGGTAGCAAACTGATCAAGAATTTGCATAGATCCTGAAGTACTGCGCTCTGAAATGTAGCCAAGGTACATACTATATAATTTTAATGGTCTTGCATAGACCGAGTTGCTTTTGCAACGCTTCGACCAACAAACTTCTGATTATCTCTATGATTACTTGGCGCATTAATGGTTCTAGCATTTATCATTCAAGCTACCGAAGTGGCAAGCGAAAAAACTGCTGAAAATTGAATGATGTGGCTTCGAAAACCACCATTGGGAACTTCCAAGCAAACTTGAATGCACGGCTTGTGTGATAAACTTTAATTTTCTAGTCTTAGGATTAGGTTCAGTTGGAGCTTGAACGAGAATTGTCGCTATTCTAAACCTCTAAACCTAATGTGAATTCGGTGAGGTTATTGGTAATATCGTCAATAGACGTATAGTGTTACTTAATTGATTGATACTTATAATGAACTCGTTGCTGCGAATTCCTCCGTGGCTTTTCTAGGCGTGAAGAGTAGAATCTAGGAACTCAGAGTGAAACCATCGGTATTTATACAATTTGTGGAATATCCGATAATCTTCGGACTCGTGGATATGTTGGATAATCAGGCGATTCAAAATGCCCTCGCATATAGATCTAAATTATTTTGTTACTTTACTTAGCTACGTTATTCTACTGTGGCCTAGTTATAGATGTCGTCCGTTCATCCTTCGTTGCAGTCCTTACTGGGTCCATGATTATTATCACTATTCTGTCGTAGTGCTCATGTAATTCGCACTAAATCAAGATCCGTATAGGATTCTGGCAAGAATATATACTCTGCACCCTTCAAGTGCTTTACCATCAGAGTGCTTCACTGAAGCAATACTTGAAGGACCCCTTGGTAAATCTGATGCGCATCCTCTTCACTGTCTTCGTGATGTACAATGGAGGAATTAGACTCTTTTAAGGTAGCTCAGTTGTACAGGCCAATTGTCCTCGATAAAGTACTCATTTGTCGTTGAAGTGATATCATAATATTTAACTCTTGATTGTAATTTTTTAAACTTATGGATCAACCCCTACAATGGCCCTGATCTTTCGATGACAATTACCACTTAGTAGATTTATCTACACAATTTCGGGTTTTTGTAATACACTGCGGATCATCACCTTCCCTCTTTAATTATGAGCCGCACCTGGTTTCTTGGAAGGAAACACTACCGTCCAATGTGCTACTGTGATCAAAAACTTTCTATTGTGGTAAATATTTTAGCTCAAATGTCAACTCACTAAATAGTTGAAGAAGCTTACTTTAAATCGCTGAAATCAACGCTCACATTTTGTAATTCCATCATATTTAGCCGCCAAAAAAAGACCCAAAAATAATATACGTTCAAAAACGATCAAACTCGTAGCTATCGTATTTCAAAGTGGTGTCGATATATGAAAACTGTTCGGACCTCTGTGACATGCGTATCATGTTTTGTTGACTTTCTGATCAATTTTGACATGCGATATCCCAATACTCTATTGCTGCATTAATTTTGGGACAGCGGCTGTGTAGCTATTACTAGTAATGCACTTGGATAAAGTACTGAGTGATCGTACCATTAGGCAGTAACTGGGTTAAATCCAGATCGCAGCTTGATCTTGGCAACTAGAAAGTCCCTGTGGCTTGTCAAACTTCTGCTAAAGTGACACGAGCAAAAATTGAAACGTGTGCGTATGATACATCTGAGTAATGAAAAAGGTAGCCGAAAAGCCATCGAAGGAACGATGGGAGGAAAAGTAATAAAAAGATAGCCTATCTTGCGTATTCCTGTTATGTTCGCCATTAACCTCATACCGTCTTCAAACCCACAGCAATGATCATTGCATGTCACAACCTCTGTAAGCAGCCAGATATAAATTCGCGTTTAGAAATATACATGCCCTTCTGTACCGATTGCTGTGGAGCTTACCAAATGCATCGCTGAGACCACGAAGTTGGGAGTCGGAGATGCTTGCCGTAATGCTAGCTGCTATGAACGATCAATAGGATTTGAGATTTAATTCCGAATCAGTGTGGGTTATGACATTGTTTGCTGCTGACCTTGGTGCCATATTCGTTGTATTTAGCGCATCGACTAACAGAATAATAGATAATACGCGAATGCAAGAGCTGAGGAGCAAATGATATTCTTTGCGATCGCCCTCTAACAAGAAACCTGTATTATACTAAAGACGCCCATGGTGTGAGCCCATTTGGCTCTCTTCAGATGCCATAAAAATCCTCGTATTTGCGAGAAAAGGCCAGAGAAATCAGTTGTACTAACTCTTCTAACATTAACTACCGTCTTAGGTCAACTAAAGCAGTCGTTCAATACCTGTGCCAACATTACGAAAAACTTTACAACCTCAGCTTAAGTTTCGCTGTCTCGAGAAATTGCACTTCTAACAATTGATTGAAGCTGTATCTTGGTTCACAGTTCATTTTTGATTTCGTTTCAATGAAAGCATAAGGTATCACTGAAAGCCTAATCATCAAAGTCCATGAAAAGCGCACTTCCAAAATTGGTTCCTATTGTGGTTCTCATTGTGTAACCCTCAAGGACAATCTGATCTACCACTAACGAAAGCGCAATTTCATTTAAAATGGTGATATTAAGTTTGGAAAGAACATCCTACTCTGGGTCATTGCTATAGTTTGACAATCTCACCTTTCACCACTCGCAATAGATCACGTGATAACTTAGGAGTAGCACTGTGAGATCGTTTACCTATAAGTCCTGCTGTGTAAAAATGCTTATACCTTTCTGTTTAAGACGAAGTAGGCTATGCTGAAGAGTTTTAGCACGTCCCAATGTCTTTATCCAAAGGATTCAAGATGAAGTCGAAGCTCCCTGCAACTTTAGAACGACGCAGACCTAAACAATGCCCTGAAATTGACTATTCCACATTGTCAAATTACAGGAGCTTTAAGGTTCAGCATTCGACCCTGGAATTACACATATCCTTTAAGAACAAGACGATTAGCGGTGTAGTACACTATGATATGTACAATTTGGAACGAGCCTCTCAAATTTTTCTCGATACCTCGTTTCTCGACGTTTCTGAGGTATGCATTGACGGAAACCTTGTTAGATTCGAATTGGAGCCTAGAAAAGAGCCCCTTGGTTCTCGTTTAATTGTCTATCCAAAACGAGTACTATCCGAAAGCTTCGTCCTTACTTGTAAGTTCTCCACAACCGAGAAATGTACTGCTTTACAGTGGCTTGAAGGACATCAGACATCAGGCAAGCCTTACGTTTTTTCCCAACTAGAGGCAATCCATGCTCGCGCGCTATTTCCTTGTTTTGACACGCCTTCTGTCAAGTCAACCTATACTGCTAATATCACGTCTCCTTTACAGACCGTTTTCTCTGGAATGCCAACTAACAACAGCCAAAAGTCTTTAGGAACGTATCATTTCAAACAAAATATTCCTATCCCAGCCTACTTGATTGGTATTGCGTCAGGAGAGTTGCAATCAGCAGAAGTAGGACCGCGCTCAAAAGTTTACTCTGAACCGTTCAGGCTTCAAGATGCACAATGGGAGTTTAACGGCGACGTCGAAAAATTCATCCAGGCCGCCGAGGACATCATCTATGCTTACGAATGGGGCACTTACGATATTCTGATAAATCCCAATTCATATCCTTACGGTGGCATGGAATCCCCGAACATGACCTTTGCCACACCCACGCTAATTGCGCACGACAAGAGCAATGTGGACGTGATTGCACACGAGCTAGCGCACTCATGGTCTGGAAATCTTGTTACAAATTGTTCGTGGGACCATTTTTGGCTGAACGAAGGTTGGACAGTCTACTTGGAGAGAAGAATCATGGGGGCAATTCACGGAGAGGCCACTAGGCACTTCAGCGCGCTGATTGGCTGGAACGACCTCGAAAATTCGATAAGCACAATGAGGAACCCCGGACGCTTCTCCACACTTGTTCAAGATCTCAAAGACGGGACCGATCCAGATGAGGCATTTTCAACTGTACCTTACGAAAAGGGCTCTACATTTTTAATGTACCTAGAAAACTTACTCGGGGGGCAGGACGCCTTTGATCCTTTCATCAAACATTATTTCCATAAGTTCGCACGCCAATCTTTGGACACTTGGCAATTTTTGGATTCGCTTTTCGAATTTTTCGCCGACAAGAGAGCCTTATTAGATTCTATCGACTGGGAAGCGTGGTTATTCACTCCGGGAATGCCTCCTAAACCCCAATTAATAACCACATTGGCGGATAATGTGTATGCTTTGAGCAATAGGTGGATCGCAAAAGCCCAAACCTGTCATAATAAAGATGATTTTGAAAAATGGTTTTCAGAGGATGACTTGGCATCTTTCAGCTCAAATCAAACAGTACTGCTGCTAGACACGCTCGTGCAAGTACCCTCAGATGCTGAAAACCAGCCACCAAAAGCTTTTGACTGGTCTAAAAACCAGGCTGCTGCGCATGCTTTGCTAGAGATCTATCGCGCAAGATGCGTGGACTCTCAGAACGCCGAAGTAATCTTCCGAACGTTCCGCTTTGAGATAACAGCTAAGATTCGCACATCCTACCCAAAGCTTGCCGATTGGCTGGGAACCGTTGGTAGAATGAAGTTCGTACGTCCAGGCTATCGACTGCTAAACTCTGTTGACAGAGACCTGGCTCTGAATACATTTGAAAGGCTGAAGGGCTTATACCACCCTATCTGCAGAACCATGGTGAAGCAGGATTTGGGCATATAGAGAGACTTAAGTGTAAAATTCCTAATTTAAATGCCCATTCGACTCCTGATAGGAGCTTATTATTTTCTTGAGAGTCTCAGCTAATTTTGTCCACATGAGAAAAAATCACCTAGTTGCTCTATTTCAACTTACATGTCCACAAGCCACATATCGAAACACGAAAACAATCTCAAGACTGGGAATTGATCCCTAATCACGTACAGATATAATGAATCAGTTATCTCAGCTTTCGGTAAGTTTTTGAAATTATAACTTGACAATGGAGTTAGATGCCTCAATTCGTTCCTTCAGCATCAACTCATTTTTGAGATCTTAATAAACTAACAATGACACAACAGAATCTGTCGCGTTATGCTGACAATTTATCTATTGAGCGTTTAAAAGCCGAGGTACAGGCTATGCATAGCAAACTGTCGACTTTACGTCCGGTTCAGGAGTTTTTCAATGTGAAAAAGGTTTCGAAGCCTCAGAATTTTGGCGATTTGCAATCGCGGGTGTCCTACAATCTAAAACACTTTTCCACTAACTACGCTTTGATCGTGGGTCTTCTCAGCATCTACACGCTGCTCAGAAATATGTTACTGCTATTTGTTTTAGTATTCGTCTTTTTCGGCCTTTACGGAATCAATAAGTTGGATGGCCAAGATCTGATCACACCGTTCGGCACGTTTAAAAGCTCGCAACTCTACACGGGCCTCATGTGTGTTGCGGTCCCGCTTGGATTTTTTGCGTCGCCATTTAGCACGTTGATGTGGCTCATTGGCGCATCTGCCGTATCTGTGCTAGGCCATGCTTCATTCGTGGAAAAGCCTATCGAGACCGTCTTTGAGGAGGAATCTGTCTGAACAGTTGAGAGTATGTAAATCAAGGATAGGGAAAGAAGTACGAACTGCAATTCATTCCTTTCCTGAACTATCGGTAGATACGATATGTAATTCGCATTTCGATGTTAACTGCAAGAATAACTAATCGATCTCTCTTTTGGTCTTTCAAAGCTTCTAACTAGAATAAGACTACTACTATATTAGCGGAAAATCTTTCCTCTTCCTGTTCGACGTTAATATGTTCAAACTGCTGCTAAAGTGTTTAATTGTGTTTCTTTGTCTTCACGTCGTCAGGAATAACCCATTCATTATCTTGTTTAGATTAGCTCCTGGTTCTTTTTAAAATCTCGAAATCGAGGTATAGAAAACTCTCGCATGGATCGAAACTGCCTCAATACAAGAAACTAGTACGCCATTCTACAGGCCATTTCGAAAGGAATGGGCAGTCCTGGCGATAGCTTCAAGCCCGAAAGAAATGTGATGTTGTCGTTGTTTGGTGCAGAATGTTCAGAATGGCCTTTTTCGGACTCTTCTTTGATCCAAGCTCTTATGCTTAAAACCCAACAGGAAAAGACAAAACAACAGCTCTACAAACTGGAGAGTGTCAATCGCTCAATAGAGATGCTCAAAATGGCAATGAGCGCCAACGTTCCAGGCCACATGATTCCATACCTTTTCAAAGGGTCAGAATCAGGCATCGATCTATCATCCAATGATCAGTCGGACAAATCGCAGGATTTGGTTTCTCATAAAAACGTTAATAAGTCTCACTTAACCTCAAACTATAGTTTACCGTCGAAATCTACCATGGATTCGGCTCCTATCAATTACAAGTTCCCACCTAGCAACAGTTCTAGCGCTGGAAATAACATGCACCGAAGAACTAACTCGCCGGCGAGGATCGGTGCTGCAGCTGTAGCCAGTTTGGCTGAAAACAATCAACTTAAAGAAGAGGATACTAATGAGCTACCAGAGCCAGTACCGCTGCAGGCGCAAAATACGTCCAACGGGCGGTCTCCTTTACAGTTTCGTACTCACCGTAGAAACTTTTCGCTTCCGCTCGCAAGACCTACTCAAGTTGTACCGCAAGAGTCCTCAGCACAATACCCTAATAGGAAGACTCACAACCCAATGACATCTGTGATAAATTTTGGCTCCTGGCAGAGTTATGACCCAGCTCCACCATCACTCATGAGACGCGCAGGCTCAATAAGAAAACATCGAAAAACGAAATCAGCGAATACTAATCCAAATTTTGGCGTCATAGATCTGAATGTGGTCAATCAAGTCCGTCTACCCGAATTGCCAAAACCACATGATTTTTATCTAAACAAGGAAAGGGGTCAGATCAAAGACGAGAATGATTTTGACGATCAACAAACATGCAGTGAACACAGTAGTCGGGAGACAACGCCGATACCTCAAGTCACGAAAGGACCCAATTTTGCTAATAATTTGCTGAATAGTTAAATAGCTGGTAATATATCTATATAGATTGATACATCACATTAGCCGACAAAAGACATACGATTTCCGTCATGAAGGTGCTTCACTATTTTGCTGATATTCTTGTTCAGCCAAAAACTCCATTTCCTTTATAGTTAGGTTTTCCCATGTAACCTGTGTCGTCTCTTCATCGATTCCGCAAACACAATCAAAATCAATATCTTCTTTCTTTATTTGGGCTAATTCAGTTTTCAAAGTAATCGCTAAACTTCTGATTACACTTTCATTTCCTTCAGATATGAACCAGGCGCACAAATCGCTCAATAATATGGTGGTGTAAACGTAATAGATATCGTGGAAACGGAAAACTTCATGGATGTCAAGTAATGCTTGAATAACTAGCCTTTTCCCGCCGCGAAGTATGTAATAAACACAATCCCATACCTTCATAGAAAGATCATAATTTCTGTGTAGTGGATAACTTAGGCTTCTTCTAATTGCAGTAATGATAATCGCATTAATCATGGAAATATTTCTGGTATCTTGTGGCAAGACAATTTGTTGGTCCAAGAACGAAACTTGAGGTGCTAGTTTTCCTATCGTCCAAGCCGACTCTGTGCTATGTGCACCTTCGTTTTCAATTTGCTCGAAATTGTAGGCAAAAAGGAGCGATAGAATAGTCAAATACAGCTTTTTGACATCGTCTACAAGGTACGTTTTCTTGGGCAGATGGTCACGCATTTGCTTCTGCTCGGTTTCGGAAAATTGAATGCTCATTATCCCCTCTTTGTCTTCCACATGTTTGTACCATTTCAGAAACTTCTTTGCCAGTGGTGGAGTAACTTTTAGGAGTGAGTTTATTCCATTGATTTCGAGGTCCTCCTCAGTTCCATACTTTGATGTCATATACTCAGACACATAGTACTCGGGATCGAACTTTAAAGTCTCTTTCTTCAACCTTTCCTGAACCCGTTCATCACTGCTGCATTTTTCGGGTTCGTCAAGCTCGTTAAGATCGTTTCCGTTAACCACGGACACTCCTATGGCGGTATCGTACTTGTCGTCAAAACCATATTTTGGTCTCAGAAGGGTTGCAGCATCATAAACCGGTGCCGGTGCTTGCTGGATCTCCCAATTAAAATCTTCGTCCGTCAAATTCTTGTCTTTGTTGATATTAATCTTTTTATCGGGGCATCCAGATTCCTCTATTAATGTATTCGCTTGTGTTTCTGGAGAAGATCCAATTTCTTGAATAAGCGGTCCTTTCCGTGGCCTTAGGCCTGAGCCTAAAGAATCTGCAGCAACCAGATCGCCTTGTCTCGCCAGCAGTTTTGTCGGCAGGTCCAGATCTTCAAAGAATTCGCCCTTCTTTACCTTTGGAACCTGAATCCAAATGCTTTCATCATGTGCCTTAAACTCAGCTTTGCACCTCTCATCATCTATCAGACTGTGAGGGAAACGAAGCCTCAAATAATATGGTGACAGATGAAATATGAAAAGTGTGTCGTCAACCACCATTTCAACACCAGAAGCGCTGAATCTCACAGTGGCTATATTAATACTAATATGAAGGAACTCTTCATCCTGAGTGACACTAAATCTAGGGGTAAGCATGTAGAAGAGAAGAGGTTGTTAGTTGCTGAAAAGCTCTGCTTCAATACATGTAAGCGCTTTTATTTTGAGCACATGGATTTTTCGAAAAATAATCGATGAGATGCCCTCGGGAGTGAAAAATTGGGTAAATTTCAAAGTCGTACGTAGGTCTTACAAATAATGTAGCCAGTTCTAGCTTTATTGCAACTTCAAAATAACATTTTAAAACATCTCCAAAGTACAACTACTTTGTTGTAACTCCTTGTTTAACCATGACATTGGAGGATGAGTTCGCCAAGAAACCCAGAAGGAGATTTGTTGGCACTAGAAGTGGTGAAAAGGTAAGCACTGTGAAGAATGAACAAGGCAATAAACTTGTAGCGCAACCGAGAACGAGGACTAATGTAAGACGTGCTATCAACCAAGTTCCTGATGAGATTTTGCATGATCAAGCACTTAACGAAGCAATCAAGCTTCTGCCTTCAAATTACAATTTTGAAATTCACAAGACTGTGTGGAACATTAAGAAGCACAATGCCACGAGAATAGCACTTCAAATGCCCGAGGGCCTCCTGATATACGCATTAATAATAAGCGACATCTTGGAACAGTTCTGCGGTTGCGAAACAATAGTCATGGGAGATGTATCCTACGGCGCGTGCTGTATCGACGACTTCACCGCAAGGTCTTTGGACTGCGACTTCATAGTTCACTATGCTCACTCCTGCTTAGTTCCTATTGATATGACGCAAATCAAGGTTCTTTACGTTTTCGTTACCATCAATATCGATGAAACGCATCTGGTGAAGACTTTACAGAAAAATTTTGCTCGTGGCTCCCGAATTGCCACGTTCGGCACCATTCAATTCAACCCTACCATTCATAGTATTAAGGAGAAGCTTCTGGATACCAGTAACGTTCTCTATATTATCCCACCACAGATAAAACCGCTGTCAAAGGGAGAGGTTCTTGGATGCACTTCTCAAAGGCTTGAAAAAGATCAGATCGACGCAATGGTCTACATCGGAGACGGGCGATTTCATCTAGAAAGTGCTATGATACACAACCCAGAGATTCCTGCATATCGCTATGATCCTTACAGTCGTAAGTTTACCATCGAAAGATATTCCCAGAAACAGTTAGTTCAAGTAAGAACAGAAGCTCTCAATATTGCTAAGAAGGGCCAGACTTTTGGGTTGATATTAGGATCCTTGGGGCGACAAGGTAATCTGGCTACAGTGAACAACCTGGAGGAAAAATTGAAAGCTGCTGGCAAGACGGTGTGCAGGATTATCTTAAGTGAAATTTTTCCTCAAAAACTTGCCATGTTCGATGGCATAGACGTATTCGTTCAAGTGGCTTGTCCGAGGTTATCTATAGATTGGGGATATGCCTTCAATAAACCACTCCTTACCCCTTATGAAGCGAATGTTTTGCTGGAGCAAGACCGCATGTTTAATGAGGCTTACTACCCTATGGACTACTATGAAATTAATGGATACGGTAGAGGCAAAGTTCCCACCCATTAGCGTTGATGAGACAACGCAGGCCAAAAAAAAAAAATTTTCAGGCATTTTATTCCAATCCAATTAGAGTATTGAATTCTTCTTCGGTGAAATTTAAAATCGAACTGACTTCGAGCTTAAAGTCAGGGTATAAGTGTATCAGTGCCCTTCTGAAAACTGTGTAGAATTTCGAAAGGTTTTGGAGGCAAGCTTGAGAAATGTGATCCGCTATATCTGGCGAGATGATATTAAAAACCAAATTGTCCTGAATGTCATTTGCTACATAGGGCAGGATTTCATTAAGCTTTTGATGGACGTTGAACTTGATTGTTTCTCTTTCCATGATGGGATTTTCACAAGCTGGGAAATACATGTCGTAATCCACTTCATCTTCGACAGATTCTATAGGGAAAATCATGTTGAACAGATTGCTATAAAGTCCCAGACCTAATTTATCAAGTGTATCAGCTGTCTCCAATGCCACCAGAGTTTTGATCGAATGTTTTAATTGGTCGTTGACTCTTTCGTAAACTTGTTCGCGGTCATAATTCTCCAAAACGGTGTTACGATAAGGCCGCAATCGAGTTAAGACTAAGTCGAAGCAGTTGACTTCGGATACCAATAAGTATACCTTTTCCTTTTTGTTTTTCTTCGCGAGCGGAAACTTAGCTTGATGATATTGTGAGAGTTTTTTATCGGTTAATTGGCCGAGGGTCTTCTCAATAAAGTTAGAGTCCACAATACTGTCTGAGTCTTCGTTATTCCCGCTCCTTTCGAGCTTAAAAAAAAACTCGCACAGATGCGTCATGTAGTTGGAAAGCCAATTCGGAGGAAGAAGATCAATCCCAGCCATCGTCTCGACATCTTCGATTTCCATCAACTTTATAAGTCCCGACAAAATCTTGCCGCTTGCGCTTTCCTTCAAAGTAACGAGCTGTTGGATCAAAGAGGAATCGGGCAAAATTCCGTATTTGACAAACATCATTTTGTATAGCTTCAGCAACTCACATATTTCAAAATTTACTATCGGGTTATCCTCAAATCTTATGATTTGTTCTAATCTTATTCTTATAGAGTTTTCTGAAGGTTTTAATGTCTCGTTCAGTAACCTTGCGCTCAAACCATCAAGGAATTCACCATTTTGCTGTAAAACAGATTTTGGAGTACCCTGAATGTCGAGTTCTTGAAACTTGAACATAGAATTCATGAAATCGGCTTCATCAACTATTAGCGAATGAACATGTGCCAAAACGTCACCTAAGTAGCGTACGGGGTCATGGGCCGACATTACGATGGGTTTAGACTTCTTTGACGAATCGAGATCAAACTGAGACAGAAATTCATTTAATACTCGCTGAGATCTGAGCTTGACAATTTTCTTTAAAGCCTCATTGAAAAGAGAAAGATCATTAGACAGGTATATCATGCTTTTCTGGAATACTAATAAGCTCTTATCGTCAGATGCAAAGGTCCGTTCTCCGAACGTCTTAGAAGCAGACTGCAAATCATAAAAGAAATCCAAAAGGCAATTATAGATGCGTTTGTTAGCCTTCTCGATTTTAACATTCGTTTGCCCAAGTAAGGTCTGACCAGCTTTGTGATTTTCCAAGGACAATAGATATGAGGATGCTTCTTTTACTCTCATTACTTTGTTAATGACCTCAAAAAATTCGGTGTCAATAGGTGCATTCACCAAAACTTCCTCCTCAATTTGAGTAAGTGTAAGTTTATCACGAATTAGTACAAGCAGTTGTTTCTTAAGATAAAGCTTCTTTACGTTATGGCGTAAATCGTGTACAACTTTCATATCTAGCTGGGACCCTCCCTCTTTCTGAGGATTTTCCCGCAGAATGCTCTCTCCAATATCTTCTATTGACTTTACCGGTTGAGACAACCGCTTGATACGTCTAACAATCGGTTGAAGTTCTTCTATAATGGTCAAGTGAGATCGCAGAAGTTCATTCTCCAGATTGCTTTCTAACGACTTTCTGGCCAAAGACCCAGAATAATCAGAGCGCACAATGGTTTGGCTTTTGAAATTGAGACGTCCTTCGTTATCCTCCAGTGCTTTGAACGCTTTTCGCAATTGTATGTCTGACAGACTTCCAGCACCATAGGTATCGAATACTCGAGAAAGCTTGTTAGAAAGCAGAAAGTCCGCATCATTGGCAGTACTTTCTCTACTTTGTAACAACTGCTTGAGGTCATCACTCCGAGGCAAGGTGCTCTTTGAGTTGCTCGGCAAATCAATATTAGAGAAGTGAGATGAACCACATGGAGAGAGTAAGTCAATTGAAGCAGAAGCATACTTCTGCATTTTATCTTGTAAATTCTCATCGCGCTCGCCTATAAGGTTGGCATCTTTCAAACTGGGCAATTCGAATTGCTTGTCTCGTCCCGCAGACGACTGTTGCAGCTGGAATTTGATTCTAGATGCTGGCTCTGGAAGTTGTACGTCATTGGCACTAATGTCCACTAATCCATAAGTTTGGTACTCTAAGAAGTCCATTCTTCCGTAACACTACTTGCATGAACCTATTTGTTGTCTAACAAAAAGAATTATTATGAGCATTGTCTCACAAATAGGTTGTGGAAGTAGATATCCGAATACTACATTAGGCACGTGATATAGAATTGTCATATGAAGCTTGAACAATATTTGCGGGCAAGGTATCATTTGTAGCGTCGGACTTACACTCGTAGGCTAGTTCTCACTCGTCAGACTTAAAAATATTCGCATTTTCAAGATTCTGCTTGGTAATTCCACGGAAATTCCGTGCTATGAGAACAGGTTTTTAGAGGTGTGGTTTACATAGTCTCCGATGGCTTGAGAATCGAGGATGCTTGGGAATCAAGGAAGCTTTGCGCCTGAGGTTTCATGCGGATTTAGTATCACTGCCTCAGACCAATATTTGCAAGGATGAAATGGGATGCAATGGATGTCCAATATTTTTACCGGAGAACTACAGGTTCTTGCTATAGTGCAAATTACATGAGCTCCATGACATGATTGTACAAAGTGGTAATTATCGCTCCATGAAGGACAAGCCAGGATTTGCAAATCAAATGGCTACGTTACAGCATCAGCTGATATTCCCCTCCCCTAGTCCATTTTTGGAATTTCACCAGGACAATTTGATCACTCTTCAATTTTCTTACCTCCTCCTGTTATCAAACAACCCAACCTGCCCATGGGATGTACCAACGAAGGTCTGGAGTTTGAAAAAGACCGCTGTTTTTCCAAGTTTGGAGCATACAAGATTAACAATAGAACTACGATGCCCTTAGCAAGCTCGCTAAAACATTTCACGTTTAGCGATTTTGCAGGGTAAAATACACATACCAAAGATCACTGACGATCACCCATACATGACCAAGGCCTCACTACGTCAACCACTGACCACTACTAATATTGTTACTCAGAGTTTGGCTTGGTGGACCGCGCTTGTTTCATCATCTCCACAATTTATATTAATATCGGTAGTTTATTCTAAATGTCGAGATTCTGACCTTCACATCGACGAGAACAAAGGAGAGCTAAACATAGAACTTTACAGGATATTGTCAGAATCAGTGAGTTATTGTTGGATATTGCCAATTGCATTATACAACGAGCGAGCACACGTTGGAGAACCGCGACATTATAGTACCAAGTGATGTCAGCAAAACATGGGCGGTCGATGGAATATTCGATGTGAAGCCCTAAAAGAGCTCACGAAGAATCGGACGATACGACGAAATGGTGTGATACCTCAGATGATGACCATCTGGGATCACCCGATTTATCATACGATCGTTCCTGAGTATTGAGTGAAAAGTTTTACGCTGAATCCAAAATTTGTATAAATACCGACAAACTGTTTAGGTATATGGACCACCTATATAGCCGAAATAATCACGGAGAGATATTTATAACCTTCATCTACGAACAACTTCAATCAACCTAATTATGGAAGAATTAAACAAGAACATCACCAAGCTTTCCATTGCTGATTCAGACTCGCCTCATTAAATATCAATCAATTAACTTAGTTTATCATGGATGGTCGAAATGCATAATTTAGCAAGTTAGCAATCTCTGACGCAGGTTGGGCTCAATAACTTGATTTCACCTTATTTAGATAAATTGCCGACTTTTACCATAGCAGCTGCAGATTCAATATGGCGTACCCACAAGTCCAATTTAAAACATCACAATATGAATATAGACAACGCTTGCTTCGATGGCATAACGGCCATCCCAAAAATATGAACGATAGATACCTAGAGTTTTTTGAGGTTGAACGGCATATTTGTCGAGTGATTCGCAAGGCAAGAAGAAAGAAAGGGAAACAACAGTAGTTAATCTATGTTCCAAGACATACCTAAAAACCAACAGTTAATACTATTACGTACAAATCTGTTTCGTACCTTAATGTTATTGTTTAAAAAAAAAAAAAAAAACCAAAAAAAGGAAGAGATAACATCTTGGCGTTTATACACCGACAGGATAGTTGTCCTCACAAGAGGATTTCGCATTGTGTTGGCGTCGTTCTTCTTCCAAAATAGGGGTATCTTGAGGATGGTACATGACCTGCATGCTACCAGGATAAGTATACTTATGTCCATGAGAATTGTAGAAATGCGCTATGTTATTCAAGGCAGCTGGGCCCGAATGAATATTGTCGATTAAAGGCGGATTTGCTGTCAATTTCGGGAGCGCGTTGAATGCAGTGGAGGGGTTAGGAGTAGCCACGAAGTTAGATTCTGGATTCCCGAAGGAACTTACGCCGTAAAATTTGGCCGCCGGCGCCAAAGTACTGTAACCTGGAGAAACTGGGGGACTGGAGTAGCGGGTATCACCACTCAAGGGTGACGAGAAATATTCGGTATTGCCGGTGCCATTGCCATTTTTGCTGTAATTGAAAGTAGCAGAGTTTGGAGGTGAAGGGTAACTGCGTTCCAAAGAATCCAACAATGGCCTAATGGGTGGTAGAGTTCCGTAGTGAGAAGGATGATGCATTGAGTGTTGTGGTGATGATACCTCTGGAGTCCATGACGAAGCCCTACTTCTGAAAATTGGTGGCACTGCGATCTGTGGCTTGGAACCCTGAGGAGTCGTGCTGTTGCGCGAAAGTTTCAACAAGTTTTGGGAAGCGTCGAGTAGCTCGGCATCGACCCGGGGTCTCTTTAGGACCGCGTAGTCCAGCCCTTGAGGCCTATCGCGCTGACGCGCGACGGGCCGAGAAGGTTGAGCCGGCACCGAGTAAGTGGAGAACTTGGGCGGATACAAACCCACGTAAGTCTGGTACCAAGTTTCGCACTCTAGTGGGAACTTCGGACCGAAAATAGGCACCAACAAGTACCGGATTGGAAAGCAGAAGCGCAGACAAATGGCTTTTGCGACTTCGTTTGGCAACCAGGTGCCTTGAATCTTTATGTAACCACCGCGAATACGTTTCATGACGTCTTGGAATTCGAAATCACGGTTAGGATGATAGGTTTCGCGGTAGATGCGACACAGAGATTCCTTAAGCTGGTGGTCCAAGTTGTGCCAGTGGATATCGGAGTAATGGGGCGATGCATGCGCTGGGGCTGCGGTTGGTGCGGTGGTAGAGCTTGCGGCCGGAGGTGCTGATGGTAGCCCCGCTGCTGCTGTATTCGGAAGGCTCATATGGCGATAACCACGCTTCGAGGACGGTTTGCGCCGCGAAAAATGGGATTCGGATTCCACAGGTTGTGGCCGCTCGTACAGACACTTGGAAAGCACGTAGTCGAGCTCCAACTGGCAATGGGCCCTGCGATCTACGCTGTGTTGTGTACTCTGGGTATCTGGCCGATCCAGGGACACGAGCGCGTTCATCACGTCCTGATAAAGCCGCCAGATCCCCGTGAAAAAGACATAGCCCGTGTGGTGGTCCCACAGCACGCAGTTGTTTGGATTGATGGCACGGGACACACGTTGATCAGAGTACTGAATTTGCCGGAGTCTGAACTGCTGGTTCTTGGTGAGGGAGTTGAGATCGTTCGTGGCGGTACTACTGGTGGCAGTGCTACCGGCAAGGGATGATGGCGTCGCAGTTGGCGCAGAAGAAGCCTGCAGAGGGGCCTGTTGGTGCAGGTGTTCATGTGACGTGACTTTGTTTGCGTACGAGAGCACGTCTGGGAACTGGTATTCGGAGCAATCGAGACCCACGCGTTTGGCGTCGACTACTGGGTCCGGGCTGCTGGGCTTTTGCAGGACGTCGTGGAAACTCTGCACGGCGCACGTGCGGTACCGCGAGCGGGTCACGTGTACCACCTCGTGCTGCGGATGTCGCAGTGTACGGTCTTTTTCGCTGGCGAGCCACGTGCGTTGGTAATCATCGGCGGGATTTTCCGAGAGTCGTACCGTATCGAGAAGGAGCGTATGTTCAGGGTACATTATAGGAAGGCGGTAAGGCGGCGACAGAGCTTGGTGATTTGTGGATACCAGTTCTATTGAGCACTACCGAGTACTACTGAGTACTATTGGGCACTGTTGGTACTATGGTACTATATGGCGCTTGTACCACTGCTATTGCAAGAGCTATGATATTCGTTACTCGTTATTTGTTATACCAAGCGGTTATGCCCAGTAATGCCATGCTTGCTTTGACTTTGGCCTTTACCGCCCTTATATATATACATAACAACAGGGTACGAAGAAGTCAAGAAGCAGTCTATGGAACACTTGTAACACCCCGCCCCCCTGCTTATCGGTTTGAGAAGCAGCATGAACATAAATGCCAGCGAGAATACGTCGGAGGAAAAAGAAGGGGCAGGAAAACAGCCAAAAAAAAAAAAAGGAAATCACAGAGGAATGCTAAGGACGACAACGTTTTTCCTTGATCAGTATTAGGGGGTCACCAAATACGTTGTCTTGGCCAGAAAGTTTTGTGTCCAATTGCCATAAAGCGCGGAGGAGTCCTACGGTGTGTTCTGGGAAAAATTGCGCAATCCAAAAAATTGTGCATGGATCGTGCATGATACGTGCAGCGGCCAAATGTGGTCTAGACCGGCCCCTTTGTCCCGGTTGCCGAGGGTGATGGCCCTTCGTCCTGCTCGGTAATGGCCCCGACACAATGGCCAAGAAGGCGTGAAAGGACGAGTCGGTAAAGATTTGCGAAGGATACTCGAACCCTTTGTGATTGTGACTCGGGTGGTGTACCAGTAGCGATTAAGTAGCGATTGAGTCGTTATTGACTGCTATTGGCTGCGATTGGCTGCGATTGGCTGCGATTGGCTAGCGATCAAGACGTGCATATGGATTCCAAGCAGCTTGGTTGAAGAGGTGGGTATATTCGATACTGGGACTATGTTCGTTGTAGTCTTGTAAAACGCATGTCTTACTGAGACAATGCAAAAAGCTCAGTCGGGGCCGGATTTTTGAGGTTCAATTATGCGACTCTGGGCAAAAGAGGTAATTTTCTTTTAATGTTGGAGTAGTGTAGATCTTGACACAAACGGGAGGGACGTAGGGTAATAGGTATGACCACGCAAAAAGTGTTTTGATATACGGTCAGTGCACGCCTCCCGCTTGTGTTTATCACCTCTTGCTGAAATCCCAGGAACTATGCTTTTCGGAGATGTACCTTCTTTGCGCGCACCAGCGAAAATTGAGCCACTACGTTCTTCATTTACGATAAAATCCTCAGCCATATCTAGACACGTCAGTTATCACGCCGTGTCCGATCGACTTCTGATAATTTTTTTTAATTGATGTGCCTCAAAGACGCGTGACGTAGCTGTAGTGTGACCTTTTTATTACCTCCATTCCTCGTATTGGCATGTTAATGTTTTTCTTCATTGGCTTCTCTGTAGACGCCTTGTCTACTGTGCATGGCATTTTTCGTGCGCAGGGGAAATCGTTAATGTCTATTTTCCTTTCTCGTGCCATCCTAAAAGCAACCGCTTCCACATTTTATTCCAGCACGACCAACGCCATTGCGCGAATAGCATATTAATTGGGTAGTTCTGAACACATGGATTCTTTACGCAAAATAACTGTTGCACACCATTGCAGTACAATCCATACTCTGATATATTTCGAGATTCCCTTCACACGGTGCGGAGCACACATGTCGAGCAATGAGAGAAGCTGAATCAGTACTTTTATAGATTCTTGAGTGGGCTTCACTTTCACTATTGTGTATTCCGCATCTAATTCCCTTGCACTTTCAATGTAGATAAAGAAGGAACGCTTTTGCCAAGACCTAGACCACTTCACTTCTAAACTCATAGTGATTACCAACATTGCAGCCTCGTGAAATACTTGGTAACCACACAAGCGACCGTTAGAGGAGTAGTCGAGCTTCGATAAGCTTGGAAATCGACACAAGTGTCCAGCAATTGGGCAATTTCCATTTTCCCTCTTCTCTCCTACAGTAGGCTCTCTAACAGTATTAATCAGGACTGATTTCTTCGATATTCAACTTTCGAACAAATTCAGGGATTCCGTAATAAAAGGTGAAAATCCTGCCACTTAAGTGACTGGAATGAAAGCATCGTCCCAATTTGAAGTGAATCCCACCGCTCTTGCTTGGTAAACGTGAAATTTCCATTCATTCATCAAATCGATTGACGTCATTATCACTAACGCTTGGTACCGGTAGTATTGTCACTCAGTCCACATACGGTTAGATGAGGTAGTAGGGTCTCTGAGGATGTAGTAACATAGTATCGAGACATTACTCTTCACATTTAGAAAATACGGAATTTCGTCTAATATCAACCAATGAGCGCAGTGGTCTGAATTAACGAACAGTTTGGTGAGCTAATTACCTCTGAGGTAGATTCATCTCAATATGATAGCACTGCTAAGGATGTCAACTTGTCAAGAAGGATAAGACAAACCAAACTATTTCGGAGCGAAAGATACAAGGGCAGTCTCAGACTGGAAACGAATTATTTAACAGTAAGTCATCAGGTGAATAGTTATTAGCTATCGTGCCAACTTTCAAATCCATAACTATTATCACTTTGTACTTTCCTGTCATTGTAAAGTATCTCTTGTTATGCACGGTGTCACTGGCACTCGCTGGCTCGGACATAAATATCAACAACCCGATGAGCCACATCGGGAGTCAGTGCATACTCACATGATTGTCCACTTAGACCCTTCCTATCTTGCAATTCGCTAGTTCCTAGTAAACTTACGACTATTGTTTGTAGTTTTCCTAGCTACTGGCTTGCACCCGTTCGATGGAACAACCAGTGTTATTCATATAATCTTGACTTGCACAAGAGTACCGTAAGATAAAAAAGGAGGCTATCTATGTCTCCACAATCTCAAATCGCTTTATAACATTCTGTCATGCTCCGGTACCTACTGCCACACGATGGTTAGCACAAAAATACTGTTCCATCTCCGTGTGAAGCACAGAAGAACTGGTGTTAACCACTTTTCCTTACCAGTATCCTCCATACTCCGTACTAATTATACCGAGTTCCAGCACATGATTGGACGCATACTTAGCCATGATTCAAAATAAAACCTCTCGACATCAGCCTAGAAGAACCGCACGTGATGCAAAAATGCATAAGATTGCATCCCGTTTAAGTTTTTTACTGTTCCTGTCCGAAGTGTGGCAGCGCTGCCATAACAGCGTATGCAACCGTCACAACTAGCCATCAGCATTGATTTTTTCAAGCGTATGAGCTAAAGTTGACGTCAGGGTTAGGTAACGCTGACCTGTTAAAAAATGATTCCAACGCTAGGGTTTCCAACAAAATGACAATTAGCACACTATTACATCAACATTTAACGAATTCTCGATGTCATAATTTGACAATCATATATAATGGGATGAAGTGTCGAGCAACTTGATTGTTGCGGCTTACTGGTTCAATTATACTAGATAACAAGACTCGTCAGAAGGTCGCTTCACACACTTAACCATGTCCCCAGCAGCTACAAACATTTTCACTTTGAGCCACAGCTCGAAATTGCCAGATCTGCTGGAATCCAACGAGGAATGGAACTCCAAAACAACCCAAGAACATCCTTCCTTATTCCGCGATTTTAACGCTCACGGACAAACACCACACACTTTGTTCATCGGATGCTCAGACTCTCGTTACAACGAAAATTGCTTGGGGGTGATTCCAGGTGAGGCGTTCACGTGGAAATCCATCGCCAACGTCGTCAGTGACACAGACCTCACTTGTCGCGCTACCCTCGAGTTTGCCATCAACGTACTGAAGGTTAACAAAGTCGTGATTTGCGGCCATACTGACTGCGGTGGTATCAACGCTTGTTTGAACCTTCAAAGAGCTGCCCTCAAGAATGGACAGTGCGACCACCTGTTCCAGTACCTGCAAGAACTAGACGATCTGTACCACGACCACAAGTCAGAAGTTCAATCAGCCACCAGCAACTTTAAAGTTCAGAGTCGCATGCTCTCGAAGCTCAACGTTCAAAGACAGATCGGCAAACTTTTGGCCATCGACACTGTCAAGAGCGCTCTTGCTCGTGGTGACATCGAGGTATACGGTCTGCTATACGATGTTGCTACTGGCCTTGTTGAGCAAGTTTCGGAAAACAAATAGTAGGGTCACGCAATGTCGAAACGTTTTGTGCTGGCGTCAAAACCTTATAGGAAGGTTAATGAAATTCGCGGGAATAATGAATATTACTATGTACATAAAGATTGTATTTTAAAAGGAAAGAAAGAATGGTTAATAGTCGTCGTTCGACAATAGAGTGCCCAATGTTTTTGAGCAATTTTTGGTGAAGGCAACAAGATATGTTTAACAGTACTTTCCTCGGAGATCAAAAACTTTCTGGTCTATACAACAAGGGCAGGATTTGAAATTTGGTCATCACCAAAATGAAATCTGGATCATTCACGCAGCTCGCTATATATCAAGCCGCTATCCGAATCCCATCTTGTCGCAAGATTTCACAACATACTTCGAACGAATAACCCCACCTTCGATTATTTCTTAATCCCAAGAGCAATTGCTACAAACCGTTCGTTCATAGGATTCAGACATATTTTGTAAAGAAACCCTTGCAACCTCTGTGCCAATAAGTGGTTTTCTCTCATAGCTCAGTCATATAACCCATTTATCGAAGTTGCAGCGATTGTGAACCTATAATTATGTTTTGAAAAGGTTCCTAGTTTCAAAGATCCAAACTCAAACTGTGGCAGCAATTGACCACTCGATTTTGTAATGGAGGACCCTCTCCGACTCTCAAGAATCTTTTTCAAACTCTGTATTGGTGACGTCCTGTCTCTATAGGGTTTCCTTACACTTATCTTTTGTTATTACTGCGACGTTTTAGGGTTTCTGTGTTAAAACGACATCGCAATCATCATTAAGGGCAAAAAAACGGACTCTGACATCAAATTTGTTTTGGACTATATAACACTGGACTATATAACACTAAAACATTTCCCTCACGACTTGAGTTATTTTAGGTCAACGGTTGACATCTTCTTTGCTCTTATATTGGGAGGTTCCTTGACCATTATATAACCACTTAATAGATCTTAATACAGGTTCGCCATGGTCAAAGATCATTACGAAGAGCCTTTCCTGCATAAAACGAGCCAAAAATTGACCAAAAGTCTCATTGTGACTTTTTGCGCGAGCGTCCTTCTATGGTCGTCGTGCTTTTCACCTACTTGGGCAAACTGGAAAGTGAATAACGAGCTTGCTAACCCCAATCTTCCTCATTCAAGTTCCACTACCCAAAATATCACAATTGTGGATTTCTACAGTCGAGCTTCCACGACTCCAACTTCAAGTCCGGGGTCCTCCTACTATCAACAACGCATACAACTTAAACCCCTAATCCCACATACTGTGTCCCGCGAAGATTTCAACGAATGGCTCCGACAACAATCTGCGATCAGTTTCGAAAGAGTGTTAGCCAACATTGGTGATATCAGCTTGAATCAACTGCACCGTACTGATCAGGTAGCCGAAGGTGCTATCATTGCATCTCCATCCAAGGAGTCTCCGGATTATTTCTATCATTGGATCAGAGATGGTGCCATAACTGTCAATACAGTTGTTAACAATGTATGGGAATTGTCACAGGCTCCTCAACCTTGTTTGAACCTGACTCTCGTAGGTACTGTACTAAAATATCTCAACAACACGTTTGTGTTGCAAAGAACCGACAATCCATCAGGGTCCTTAAACCCTGATTATAAAGGTCTCGGCGAACCGAAATGGATGGTTGATAATGCCCCGTTTACTGGCAGCTGGGGCAGACCTCAGAATGACGGTCCTCCGCTAAGAGCCGTCGCTACGTTCAACTTCTTACAAGTGCTGCGAAACTTGGACCTGACAGTGGAGAAGGCCATCCAGCTTTATCAAGATTCAACCAAGAGTGATCTGCAGCTAGCATTCGCGAGTGAAGAGGATCTATACAACAAAATCTTGAAGCTGGATCTGGAATTTGTAGCCACCAATTGGCAAGCTGACAGCTTCGATTTGTGGGAAGAGGTTAACGGACAGCATTTTTTCACAACTCTATGTCAATTAAAAGCCGTTAAAATGGGATGGAACTACCTTGTTAATGTACAGCCCGAATTCGATCACAAGTCAGACCCTTTTGGCATTGTGTTGGAAAGTAAGTTCCAAGAAATATTGAGTTTCTTGGTGGATGGCGGTGGTTTTCTTAATGCCAATAAAAATTACATCATTGAAACCCCGGCAATAATGGGGAAAAGATCTGGGTTGGATATAGCAGTGCTGATAGGTTCGATTTTGACACACGATGATCATGGCAAATTTATATTGAATGATAATGTCCCATTTGACGCTGTTGATAGCGGGATCTTGAATTCACTACATGGGCTAGCTAAGCAGATGGAGATTTTGTATCCGGTAAATCACCAAAGGGCAAATTTGAACATGGGTGTGGCGTTGGGTAGATATCCAGAGGATGTCTACGATGGAGTTAAGACTTCTGAGGGAAATCCCTGGTTTTTGGCCACATCTGCTGCTGCCGAAGTCCTTTACAAGGTTATATGGCGCTACTACGCGTTGGAGAAAGATTTGGTAATTCCAATGGATAGTTGGGAGTCCGAGTTTTGGAGTCGTATCTTTGAGAAAATCGGTTTTACTTCGAAAGACTCTACTAAGCGGCAGTTAGTTATTCCCTATGGTTCACCTGCTTTTAAGCAAACTATGGTTTCTTTATTTACACTAGGAGATTCATTTTTGGATAAGGTGAGAGAACATGTAAGCGCCGAAGGAGAAATGTCGGAACAATTCAATAAATACACGGGTTATTTGCAAGGAGCCAGGCATTTGACATGGTCCTACGGCGCATTCTGGAACTCATGCCATTGGAGAATGCAGGTCTTCCAAAAATTGGGAAATGATGACAATTAGGCGTTCTGTGAGCAGTATGTGAAATTTTTATACTGTAACGTAGTTTTGTTCTTCTCTGCTCTTTTAATTACGTAAAAATTCATGAAGCTGGCACTTGGAGACCGACTCTGGCTGCGGTTCTTTTCACTTTCTCTTCCTGATCCATTTTCAAGCCAGGATTGTATCTCTCGACTAGTTGTTCATATTCCATTTGGTTTTTAACAAAACCCGATATATCTCTTAAGTGCTGAAGTCTTTTGTGAACAGCGGCTTTATTAGAGGGGAGCTCTTGGAAGAGTGTTTGTCTCATACGAGTGGAATTGTGGTAGAAATGCAAAGTTCTGGACTTAGATGGATCGTTGGACGCCAGGCTCTCTATTTTCTTTGTCAATTCTTGTAAGTGTTGCCCCTGTTTTATCTTATTTTGAGTTTCGTCTTCGGATGCTTGTTGCCTTATCAGACTCATTTTTTTGTATGTTAAGAGGCTGATCTGTCTCTTGTTGTCTTCATTAATTTGTTTGATCCTTGAACGTTTGTTCGATTTGACCAAAGACCGTATGAGTTGTTTATACGAGGCCAAAAGATGGCCGTTCGAAGTCATGATGAGCTTAAATCAATATTAGCTTGATCTGTCGGGCGATGCGAGCAGATGATAAGCTTTTCAGTCTCAAAAGGTCAGACTTTTATGTGATGGTACTATTATACAAAAATTGCGAAAACGCTATATAAACATTTTCAACTAATGAAAGAGCATAAAAGTGCACTTCCGAACGCTACTTTATTTCACGTGATGGTATGGGTGCCTTGAAGTAGGTAGAATATCAAGCATGAGCATTACTTATTCGGAACGATATTCTTATCAGCGTTAGAGTCACCATCGTTGATTACTCTATCCTACCCTTCCTCCATCTTAAATTTTTGTACACAATGATTGTTTATACACCTGTCGATCCGTACAAACGATACTTTTGAATCTTTTTTTCAGTAGCGGCAGGATGAGGTTTCATCCTATGAGCCAGGTGGAAATTCAAAAGGTTCCTTGAGACAGAGTATCTGGCAGTTCGACGATTTTTGTAGTTTCATCTGATTTTCCAAAATCCGTCCCGGGGAATCATAAATTCGCTAGAACTTCTTCTGAGGAAATGTTAACCGCCGACCAATCTTTGATTCTAAAAGATCTCAATGGGAACTGCCAGGAAGGTCTTTGATATCTTCACATTCCATCGAAAATGCTCCTACTTTCTGTTTTGTATTAAAGAGGCTCTTATTCTTCTTGTTTTTCAACTTCTTCTCTTCTTCTTGGGCTATGAGACTGAGATTTTGGTGGCAGTTGCTAACGTAGTCTCTATCACCCACAAATTCGCCTCTACCGCTTTTGTAATGGTACACACTCCTTCTACAATCGGCCCTATAGTAGCTATCAGAACCAGTGAGTTATTGCTGGATAGTGCCAATTGCATTATACAAGGAGCGAGCACACGTTGGAGAACCGCGACATTATAGTACCAAGTGATGTCAGCAAAACATGGGCGGTCGATGGAATATTCGATGTGAAGCCCTGAGAGCAGACGAAAAATTGGACGATACGACAAAATAGAGTGATACCTCAGATGATGACCATCTAGGAATCACCCGATTTATGTCAGAACTAGCGAGTTGCTGCTGGATAGTGCCAATTGCATTATACAACGAGTGAGCACATACTGGAGAACCGCGACATCATGG
>JAJMGS010000015.1:210861-254183 GCA_030562185.1 Lachancea sp. yHQL494 | reverse complement strand
GACCGTCCATGTTTTACTGACATCACTTTGTACCATGATGTCGCGGTTCTCCAGTATGTGCTCACTCGTTGTATAATGCAATTGGCACTATCCAGCAGTAACTCGCTAGTTCTGACAGAGACCACCTTTCGGATGCGAGCTCTTGCGTTAAGCGTGTCATTCATAGGTCATAACAAACGAGGGTCGCTGTTTGCAAGCCAAGCATGCAAGATTGGGCCAGAGTTATGATCCACGGTACCAACAGCCAGAAGAACATGCTCCAAAGGCGAAAAACTACTGCGGAGACGGTTGGGCGACACAGCTTTCATGTCCGGGGTACGAGGATACGCCGTCAGTATGGTACAAAGTGATCAGTCTCTAAATGCTGCTGGTGAGCTTGTGCTTTCTCGGAAGACCAGAACCTTTTATCGATGTAAAACCGGTTCCTCTAAGTTAACGCTATTGAATTATACCTTCAGTTTTGTCTACAAATCCCGATTTTACCATTGACAAATCAAATACCTAAATGCAATTATAGAGCCCGCCAATGAAGCAAAAAAAATCCTCAGAAAACCCTCGAACACCTCTTCTTTCTCGCATTAATACCCTCTGGTTTTCTTCACCACCGTAGGGATCCAGACTCCAGAGTATGGCTCCTCGCGTTCGCTTTCACAATCCTAACGGTTTTGCTCTTTTCTCTTTTTCTCCTCCCATCAGATAATGTGAAAAATATTGGACGGACATCGAGTAGATTATAAGTAATATATCAATTCCTACCATAAAACCATCATAAAAGTGTTACTACAGCGCTTCGCTAAGCTTCGAAGATAAGTTTCCACCTTCAGATCGGGTATATACAAATCAGTTTTTCGTCAGGTCTGTTTTCTTTCAGAGTTTTGCCCAAATTCTCGAACTTTTGCACCCCCACATTGTCCACACTGGATATTAGAAACACACGCTCAAGACATCGGTCGTGGCTAAAATAATCTTGAGAAAACCACCCATCAGAGATCTGGCAGCGTACGATCGCTGCTGAGAGTAGCCTGAAACCCTCCATATCCGTTGTTCCTCGTTCGCGAGAAATCATTATGGCGAGCTCCGTGGTCCGCTCTGAAAGTGCGAACAATGGCTCTGGATCTGCCTCCAGGGTTTCTTCGTTCGATCTCGAACCCAACCCGTTCGAGCAGAGCTTCGCTTCCTCGAAAGAACCACACTCCGTCCAACTGCCGTTAGCAGAACCTCCAAACCGCCAGACACCGCTGTCGGGTTCCGTTATCGCGTCTAGCGTAGAAATACCCGCCTCGTTTTCAACGACACAGGGCAAAGTTGACAGTACACATCCTTCAGGCTCGTCGGTTAGTGGTCCTGTTGGCCCTTCCAGCATTCCAGAGATGCTGTCCTATCCTAATAGTGAGAATACCCATTCTACAGCTGACCCTGCTGCTGCCATAGCCCCAAATAATGCAAATAATGCGTCTCCCAACCGTGATAAGTCGCACGACCCGTCCACCAGACTGCCTCCGTTACGATTGGCCAATCCAAATCACTCCTCAGCTTTGGTTCAACAGCAACATTCGAGATCGCCCGAACCGACCGCTTCGGCGCCTTTACAGCCACAGCCACATCCACATCCACATCCCCACCAACAGTACCCGTCCCACCAAAATTCACATGTCCCCTCACATCCTCACACTTTGATGGCTCCTGGCAATACGACCCCTGGATTCTTCCTCAACTTATCAAAAACAGGGCTCACTCCTAATGGCGCTAACCTTCGTACAGGTCTTACACCTGGAATTTTGGCCTCGACCCAGCACTCGCATTCGCCATTTCAAGCCCAATCGCATCCGCATCCGCATCAACAGGCCAACTTACCGACCCACCCATCTCCCTCTCTGCATCCTCCAGCTCACATAGCAGCTCCACTTTCTCTACCACCTGGACAGTTTACTCCTGGTCTGTCCTCTATCTTAGGTGTACCTTTGCACCAACAACAGAATTCGCCACATGCAGGTTCGTATCCGGCTAGTAATTCATCGCAATGGGAACCACCGTCGAACCAAGCATCGAGCACGGCAACCGCCGTAAATTCAAATTCCTCAACGTCCTCCAATTCTATCAATACTCTACCGCCGGACGGCCAAAAGAACCACTCTGCATCGCTTATATCCATAGCTCGATCAGCGGGATCCATATCAAGCTCGGCCCTGACACAAATTCCTTCTGCTGGAGACGGCGTAGCTCAAAATGAGTTCAAAGGTCTAAGTTCCTCG
Source organism: Lachancea sp. yHQL494 (assembly GCA_030562185.1). Taxonomy (NCBI): domain Eukaryota; kingdom Fungi; phylum Ascomycota; class Saccharomycetes; order Saccharomycetales; family Saccharomycetaceae; genus Lachancea; species Lachancea sp. yHQL494. Next base: position 251,931 of record JAJMGS010000015.1, on the reverse strand, counting down.
AACTCTAATCGCTCGGCAACAGGTAATAGCGCTATCGAACCGCCTCCCAAGAAGTCCAAGCTCTACCAAGTTAGCAACAAGAGGCCAAAGAACACCATTGAAGTATCGTATTCTGAATCCAGAGAAGAACAGGAGCGCAAACGCAAAGAGTTTTTGGAAAGGAACAGAGTTGCAGCTTCCAAGTTTCGGAAAAGGAAGAAGGAGTACATCAAAAAGATTGAAAGTGATTTAAAGTTCTACGAAACGGAGTACGACGATTTAGGGCAATGTATGGACAAGCTATGTGGCATTTCCAAGCAGACGATCAACTCCTCTTTGGTAGGGATGCTTAAGCAAGCGTTATTGCAACAGGATATGAACTCGTCAATCACGCTTTGCAATCACATAGAACAGGTTCTCCTGCAGACACAGTACGTGCAACGTGGAGGTCGTAACCCCAGACGTGAAGAGGAGGAGAAAAGGAGACTTGAAGATCCAGATGCGGATAACTCAGACTATGGTTATCCTAGACGGCCATCGATGGCGGCGGTCTCTTCAGATGGTTACCACCATATGCAGGCTCAATCCCAGCAGGAGCCGGATCCGTCAGACAGACAAGGTTCTAGAGCACAGCCGTCTGATCACGCCACTGGCACCATCAACAACTTACCTTTGGTAATAAACGGTAATACATTGTTGAGCCTGGCTGACATCAGGGCACCGTCTCAGCCACATACGGCCGAAGATCAACTCAGAAACACACATGTGGTGGATGCACACCTTAAGGTCGAAGAAGGTCTGTCGACTGATCTGCATGATTAAAAATATTGCATTCAATTACAATCGTAAACAAAGTACTGTTACAAAAGTTTCTACAGTTCAAGATATACGGGATGAGATTAGCGCTACATATTTCATAGGATGAAGGAATTTTGATGTTCAAATTAGGTTTTTCGAGTTTAGTTCAGTAAATTATGACATGGTATTCTACAAAAACTAAGTATTCGGTATTATTTCGTTCGTTATTCAGGGTATAAAGCCTAATCTCTTAAGACTAATTAAAGGGCCGATGTAGCGTTTGCAAGCATCTGTAACTCAGGAAACATCGTGAACTTTCCAACAGGTCTCAGATTTACTAATGACTGTCCAAAGCCAAGATTCGTCGGCAATAAAACAGCCAGCCAGGGAAGTATATAGAAGCACGAACAGGACTGCAAAAGGTAGACTTTGGCTGCAGTAAAGGAATTCAGTATCTGAGATCGATTTGCGAGGGATTTCGAAATTGTCTTGTTATCCAACATATCCATGGTATCGACCATTATCGTATATTACCGAATTTGTATAAATACTGATAGCTAGAATCTTCAAAACAGAGGAACTTATGATTTGAGAGACACTTTTAAGGAAGGGCTCAGTTGGACAACACGTTAGTAATCAGCAGATATTTTACAAGAGTCCAATAGCTGTGAAATGAAGTATCCAACCCAGGTTAGACTTGGCAAGGCCGGTATAAAGATCTCGCCGATCATTGTGGGGTGTATGTCCTTTGGGTCAAAGAAATGGGCCAATTGGGTAGTAGAGGACAAGGAAGAGATCTTTGGGATCCTCAAACATTGTTACGACAATGGACTGCGTACTTTCGACACTGCAGACATGTACAGCAATGGGCTATCGGAACGTCTAGTCGGAGAATTCTTGAGGCACTACAACATCAACCGAGCGACAGTAGTCATTTTAACCAAAGTGTTCCATCCAGTGGATGAATCGGTCGAGCTGTTTCATGGTGCAAAACCGAACTCCGGAGAGTTACAATTGACGTTGACCAACCAACGTGGGCTTTCCAGGAAGCACATTTTCGACGGTGTGGCCCAATCCGTCGAGAGACTTGGTACTTACATTGATGTTCTTCAAATCCATCGTGCGGACCCTGAAACCCCGATGGATGAAACCATGCGGGCACTGAATGACGTTGTTGTCGCGGGACAAGTTCGCTATATTGGCGCTTCGTCGATGCTGGCCACCGAATTCGCTGAAATGCAGTTTATAGCTGAGAAGAACGGGTGGTTCAAGTTTATCAGCTCGCAGTCCTTCTACAACCTTTTGAATCGGGAAGATGAAAGAGAGCTCATCCCGTTCGCCAAGAAACACGGCGTGGGTTTGATACCTTGGTCACCCAATGCACGAGGCGTGTTAACAAGGCCACTGGGATCCACATCTACTAGATTCGAATCAGACGCGACGCTCAAACGAACGAATGTCTCGAATCTCAGTGACAAGGACAAGGAGATTGTGAAGCGAGTCGAGCAAATTGCCAAGGACCGGAAGGTTTCGATGGCCACGGTTTCCACTGCATGGGTCCTGTGCAAAGGCTTATATCCTATAGTGGGTTTAAGCTCCAAACAAAGAGTAGATGAGGCGCTTGCCGCTATTGAATTGAAGCTCACTGAAGCGGAAATCAACGCTTTGGAAGAACATTATACTCCTAGGGCGATGGTAATATGAATTCCAGGAAATCTTGCTTATAACCTGACATAGCACACGCATATGCTGTGAAGCGGCGAGTAGATTTTGGATTCTTAACTTAACCAAGTGAGTTTGAAAAGTAGGGACTCTCTTAAGTGCAGCGAACATCAATTCTTTAGTTATCGATTGTACCAGAAGGATACGGCTATAGTTTCAAAACATTAGTGGTAGCTTCCACCACTGAAAACAAAGTAGTCTTGTTCGGAGTCTATAAAAATATATAATGGGCCCTTCGAGCACTAGATTTAGAGCCTCCTCAAGAATATTAAAGAACTGGATTTGAATGTTCAAGTCCGTGTTAGATTTCAATCAGAGCCGACCTCATCATCGATCGGTTTCGAGCATAAGAATGTTCACGTTCACCGCTTACCCACAACCTGATCTAGTGAAAAGAAAAGTTAAAGTCACTAGCTCGAACACTCCCATAGAGTCTTGTATACACAATCCCTGGTATACATTTTTTGACGCCCGTCATCAACTGTCTTGCTAGAAGCTGTTGGAAGCTTGAACAGCCTTCTTAAGAGATGTCCCGATATCTGAACAAACTGCGCTCATAATACGCTATAAAGAGGCTCTTCCAGAAAACTGAACTGACGCACCAAAACTCCTCCTGCTTGCAAAATCTTAAAACTAGCCTCATCCATACGATAACTCTGAGAATATACTACTTCTCGGACACCAGTTTGTACGATCTTCACAGAACATGTCAAACAAGGGCAAGTATCGCAATATAAAATGGCATTTGGTCCGACCCTCTCTCGACCTGCTTCTAATAGAGCATTTTCTTCAGCATGTAGACACAGACAGCTGCTAAGTTGGGAGTTTTGCCCACTATTGCAACGAGGACAGCCACCACTGTGACAGTTCACTAAATGGCGGGGTGTGCCATTGTAGCCTGTGGCGATGACTCTACAATCGCGCACAATGACGCAACCAACTCGTCTCTTCATGCAATTGGACCTGGACGCCGCAAGCGTGGCCAACTTCATAAAATAAGTGTCCCAGTCGGGCCTTAGCGGTGTCGTATTGTGGTACGGTACCATGACATCGCGCCCCTGACAAGCGTATCTCAGATGGCGATCCAACTCTGCCGCCAAATTATCGTGATCAAGCATTCCTACCGTCCTGACGAAGAATTTAACATCCGCTCTGCCGAAAATTATTGGCAAGTCTGGATTCTGTTCCAATTGCGTTTCTGAATTTTTAAGATACTTCTCGAGGTCTACCTCGCCGTTATTGCTGTTCCGGGCCCATTCGATAGTTTTGACTCTTGGAGCGGCATCTATCGTTAGATGTAGGAAAAATGGCCTTTTCTCGAACTTCTGTAGCTCCTGAAGTGGAAAGGTTCCTGTGAATACCAGGTTTTCCGTGTATTTGCCGGTCGCGTAATCCAATATGCGGTTAATTTCATCTGATTCGATTATATCACAGGTGGATATCCGCTCAAAGTTGTATCTGCATTCTAAACATCGAACTAACAGCTCAGCTCCGCTGCCAAGACTCTCGCTGACATACAAAAGCATCTTCAACGCTCAATAGTTGGTTTCTAGCCATCTTTTACGCGTTACGTTGATGCTCGAGCTAACCAACTCTGATATCATATTGGTAAAAAATGATATAAGAGGCCAAAGCATATGCAAGGTGTCATACAGAAGTACAAATAAGCGCTCATAACATAGCAAGGCAAGCTCATTCAACCAATAGTGTCTTAGGTAGGAGGCCACATTGATTGATTTTTTGTAAGTACGCCAATTCAGTTCATATTTGTGTCAAAGCTCAACAGGCAGAAGGGGTAAACGGAAAACGACTTCTCTGTTTGAGAATCTGTTAGTGCACATACCTACAATAGATGCCATGAAGTATTGTACCTTCCCGAACGAAATCGGCTTGCTTGGTATTACCTAGATCACTTTATGACATTATGAGGTTTACAAGACTATTTATGGCGGATAATTCAAATTGGAGAAAGCAACTTAATAAATACAGATTCAAGAAATTATAGGGACTTGAAAGATGTTATTAGGGTCTGTTTTTTAAGTTGCCCAGTTTCGTAACATTTTAAGAATCTCTGGTTCGTAGAGTCTTTCGTAAAATTAAAATCACACTTCCATGTGCGAAATATAAATATAGTTAACCAAAGCAGTAAGGCTATAAACTATTTTATTGGTTTTTTGGTCGCCGTTGCCGAATGTGAGTTATATTAGATGTTTAATAATAACTGAGATATTCACTGTTAATTAGTTATTCTTTGACAGTGCCTATGAACTCTGTAATTCAAATGTTTCCGTAATCCTTAACATCTCGAATAATCATCGGCATTTGTACAATTGGTCTGATTACCATCAGACGTTTCTAAAATTCCTTGTATAAGAATCTTGAGACAGCATTCCAAAGCATAGGCTGGGTTGGCTCATTACCTTTTGGCATATCAACTCGGAATTGGCATTGTCATCACTTTGTACTATTATGTCATATTGCCCTTTTCATTCGCTCTATAACAAGGTCCGTGTAGCATTCTAATACCCTTAGTTAACGCCTTGTTCCTTTACTGGCACGTATAGAAATCCCACGTCAATTCGAAGATATGATTCTTTGAGCTTCATACGCTTCAGCCACTCCCATGAGCATCTCATATCAGATGAATGAAATAGATCTGGATTGGATCAAATTTAGAGAATAACTGATAAACGCTTGGAAGGATTGCTACTTTGCAGACTGTCAAGCGGTTAAGGTTAGCCCACTTAATACCTTGTACTTCTTTATCGAACGTCAACGTCACTCGCTTTGCAGCACCGCCTTCCATGGCTCAGACGCTTTTTTTATATACGTCCTGCTTCACTAACATTTCCAGCATCTATGCAATTATCCTATTTAACTCTCGGTGTGTCAAGCCATCTCTAGCATTTATAGTACTATGACGATTACGCCGTAAGAGAACCGATGCTGCTATGGATCTCGTGTGAGGGTTCAAATTGATCTTATTTTTGGGCTCTATTTGAACCGCCACTATACGCAAGCAAAGGGTATGGTCCTAAAGCAAATCAGAACCAGAGACGCGAACTTCCAAAAGTCGATTCTAGACTTTAGATGAATGGGATTACCTGAATATTTAGAGTTTTCACATGTTGGCAATAGTGAAAAATTCCAATGTCACTTTACACTTTACCAAACACTCACAACTCAAAATCTTAGTTTCTGTCAGAAACTAAGTGTTAACACAGTTTTTATCTATCGTGAAGCTGGTATTTGATCCCTACCAAGCCAGTTGCGTAAAATGCTTAAGTTAGGGGTTCTAAAAGGAAGTTCTGGTATGAAGGGGCGACTTAACATGCATCGTTTTGGTGGAGTCGCTGGGATGAGGATCAGGAATCGAACGGCTAACTTGTGGAACCATCGTTTTTATAGCTCCAGATCTAATCTGATGCACCTCTCGGGATACAACAAACAAGTAGTGGTCAAACTCGTGGTTATGACCGGGGTGACGTTGGTTTTGGGCAGTATTCTGTTCAATTATGCAGAAAGTTCTGGCGAATCTCTGGACAGTGAAAAAGAGAAGAAGGACGCTGAAAAGAGTCACTCTCGCCCCAAAATCAAAATCTTCAACAATAGTTGGCTATTTTTTTGGTACTCAACGCTTCCGCTGAATGCCATGTCACGGCTTTGGGGTCAAGTTAATTCGCTTACTTTGCCAGTTTGGTTGCGTCCTTGGAGTTTCAGACTCTATGCGACGGTTTTCGGTGCTAACCTTGATGAGATGCAAGACCCGGTGCTTGAACATTATCAGAATCTGTCGGAGTTCTTTTACCGCGAAATCAAACCAGAATCGCGGCCCATCGCTCCTGGCGACGATGTGGTCGTATGTCCCAGCGATGGGAAAATTCTACAATTGGGAGTTATCGACTCTCATACCGGTGATATTCAGCAAGTCAAAGGTATGACATACTCGGTTCGCGAGTTTCTCGGTACCCATGCTCACCCACACATGACCAGAAGTGAATCTCAGGATAATTTGGAGACTCTCAGCTCTTCTTCCCAAGATGAGCACATCGAATTTGCTCGCATTAATAATATTCCCTATACTTTCAACGACATGATAGGCGAAACGCCAGGTGGCGTTCATCCACATCTACAGAATATCGAATATACTAGTGAAGGTGACAAGTCTATACCCGAAGCGGCGCCTTCTAGACCCAAAACCATGAAGCTGTTGAGCCAACTTTCAACACATTACGTCGACAAAATAAAAGGCTCGGACCCCAAGAACACGAGACTTTATTTTGCTGTCATATACTTGGCCCCAGGTGACTACCACCATTACCATTCTCCAGTCAATTGGGTCTGCAAGCTGCGTCGCCATTTTCCAGGTGAATTGTTCTCTGTTGCTCCTTATTTCCAACGCAATTTCCCTAATCTCTTTATACTGAACGAGCGCGTAGCTCTTTTAGGGCATTGGAAGCATGGTTTTTTCAGCATGACTCCAGTTGGAGCTACAAATGTTGGTTCTATCAAGTTGAATTTCGATAAAGAGCTGGTTACCAATAGCAAACGCAAGGAGAAGGCCAAGCCTCATACCTGTTACGAGGCGACCTATGAGAACACCAGTGCTATTTTAGGTGGTGTACCCCTGGTAAAAGGAGAAGAAATGGGTGGATTTATGCTGGGAAGCACCGTAGTATTATGTTTCGAAGCTTCCGGTGACTTCGAGTTCAATATCGACGTAGGACAAACGGTGAAAATGGGCCAACCGTTAGGGGAATCCAAATAGACCGGCAAAAGATTTAATTATGTGGTTTTTTATAATACAAGAAGCATATATACCACAGGAAAATTGCATTTATGACTAAAATCCATGACGGCGCCTCCATAGTTCAAGCTGGTATTTTTTACCCCTGTTATGACATGACATCAGCAAGTTTTCATTCGTAGACGGATCACTTCCCTTGCTAACCTTGGCAACCTCGCGGCCAAAATCCAAGGCTTCTACTTTTGTTACTCCCAGATGGCGAAACAATTGAGAAACATTATGGTTGTGTGATTCCAGTGAACATTCTTGCAATGACGCCGATGCTCTTTTTTTGATAATATTCCTTACTTCGAAGCTTCTATCAACGCTGCTGTCCGTAAATTCCCAATCATCTTCAGTATCTTCCTTAGGAGGTACGAAAAGGACACATCCATTATTAAAGAAGTTGCTGCGGACCTGCTCGTTCTTGAAATGTAGAGACACGGGATAGTATTCAGGTGAGGAAACCTTAATTGATTTAATTCTTCTTAGATCAGGCAAGAGGCAAGGCGAGAATAAATGCATTGTACTTGAGCCAACGTCATGTTTCGAAGGCTTCAAGGCGACCTCTACTGGTATCTTACTCAGGCTTACACCTGTCTTGGAATTGCGAGTCAACAGGCTTCTATACTCAACTGCCATACTCCAAAAATGTTTGGTCTCTTGTAAGTAATAAGGCCTCAAGTAAGTTGGGAGAACAGTTATTATAAGGTAGGCCAAGCAATCGAGCCTAGAAGTTTTGAAAGCGTATTGCCCTGAACCAAGAAAAAGAAATCCGAGACATAAACTTGTAGCCATGTATTTCCCGAATTGATTTTCTTCATCTTTCATGTGCTGCTTATCATCCCCAGGATTCCCTGCATCTATATCATCCATAGTTGTCGAAGTCCCTTGGTCGCCATCATCATCTTGGTCGTCATCGATATATGTATTATCAACTTCCTCATCCCCAGATTGCTCCCGTTCGCGGACAGAATCGACAGACATTGCATCATCAACACAAGAACTCTTCGGCTTATGCGGGTTACCAGATGTGCGGAATAGATCAGAATGCTTGCCACTGATGGTCTCGTGTAGGTACTTCACTCTCCGAAACACAGCAAGATCGCCCGTAGCGCTCATAACCATACTGACCGCCACTAGCAAAACGTCAATTAGGATATTGATAGCCTTAATGCTCAATTGGAAATCCAACCTCATATCTACAGAACATTGGTATAACGGCAGCAGCTTATCAATCACAAAAAGGAGGTGATCGCGGATGGCAAGGTCTCCCGTAGATGCATATCTCAGTCCTAATGCTAGGGCACGACCAGCCATGCAATAATATTGAGGTAAAGAATCGGTGTCTAACAGCAGCGAAACATTAAGATCTATTTCTTTGAAAAGCCAATGGGCGCTTCCCTCAATACTATCCCACAAAATCATATGACGTGCCCATTCTCGATACATGAATACTTCTGGTCGCATGTAAGGCCTTGATTTCATGTTAATCTCTTCTAAAGTAGGGGCAAGCCTTCCAGCGACTGTGTGGTCATTTGTTTGCAGAAAAATTAACATCAGCGCCATGATAGTTCCAATTTGGGAGTTTGCGGGCATCCAGCTTTCCTCTGTATCATGCGAGCCACTTGCAATGCTCAATAAATTAGAGGTAATTCTGGGATCCAATAAACCGTCATTTGTTTTGAATTCGGCTTCATTAACATCCTCATCTGCGTCACTATCCTTCGAATGCCTGGAGCTCATCAAATCACCAGTTTGAGACTGTGATATCTTGGCGCCAGCGCCGAGGTTAACGAGACCTAATGCTATACCTGCTGCCAGCCTGTATCCCTCTTCAGGTACAGCCTCTTCATTGACAGTAACAAATGATGTTATTTGAGAGAACAGCATGTCACTCATTCTTCTATGCTGAGAATTTTGATAAAGCAGACCAACCCCAATCAAGCCAGCCGTTTGCACCCTAAAATTAACATTAAGATCACTTGACCCCTGCGGAAGGAGAGCAACAATATGTACACTAAGGACCTTTGTTAGCTTGAGATCCATCGTGCCTTTCAAACTCGCGCTCATACCTAGCATCAAACCAATGCTTGTATGTATCTGTTTTGGACTGAGATAGTTGTAAACATGCCACTCTTCTAGATTTTTAAGATGTCCATTCAACCCAAGTCCCATTAAAAACCCGCCATGTTGGGCATCAAGTTCCGGGGGTTTCGCAAACGTTATCCAGCTTCCTGTGATACCTGTTGATTTTGGCGAAATCCTAAGGCCTGAACTTACACCTCCATGAAATTCGCCCCACGCGAGTAAGTCTGGATCGCAGGTGTTGGGATCTACAGTGACCGTGGTCTTATCTGAAAACGTACAATGAAGATCTAGTTTAGTGCGAGGCCACTTTTGTGTGGCTAGAGGTCTCTCAGTTGAGAATGCCACCGCCCCCCAACCAATAGCAGACGTAAATGTTCGCAGAGCCAGAATTTGAGAATATGTCCTTTTCTTCTTCAAATTTCGAGTGTAACTTTTCTCTATAATATGCATCGTGATTCTATGAGGGATACTGTATAATAGAAGTTCGACAACATCAAAAAACCTTCTATCTTCAGAAAAAATCAAAGATGCATTTTGTTTCAGGGTCTGACCATCTCCTATTTCTTCGACAGTATCGGTAGATATCTTTTCATCGAAATGTTGCACTGTCAGGTCCAATATTTCATTCACCATTGTTTTTATCGACTTGTTGGCTCTTATTCTTGACTTGGGTCCCGCGCCAACTTCTACCCTTCCAACTCGCGACGGGATGAAGAGCTTTCCAGGTTGAAGACTCCCAGATCGTACCAAACCCAGCATTTTTCCATTTTTCTGCAAATCCAACCGATTCACCAAATTGAAGTCGAACGTAGCATTAACGTCACTCATTTGACTTTCAATTGATTTCAAGACCCGTTTCAGTGGAGCAAATATTCCCAGTGGGTAGGTCTCAAATTCATTTTGGTCAATACCCAATGAGTTCATAACATCCAACATATTAGCGTGGGAGTAACTGGTTACCTCGAAGCTTTCAAAAAGCTGTAAGATCTTGTGGGTGCGGGGCGTCACGATATGATCGACCGACGAGCCATCCTCCAACAGGCGCGAAAAAGTTATAAAGGGTATCACGGGTAAACTGCTACCATCTGTTGCACTGTACAAGGAATTTAAAATTGATGGGGGCTCATCTAGAGGATGGGCGAACTTCTGATCTGATAATATGAACTGGTCATCATTCGAATCACTTAACTCATAAAACTCGTACCATACTTCTGGCCAATTCATGAGCCTAGTAAGCAAGCGAAGGAGTTGGCCCAATTGTTCCACGTTCGTACTCTGCAGCAAATTGAGTTTATACTCTTCTCTTATCAAATGCAAACCCATAACGATCTTTGGCAAAAATCTGCCACCATCAAGAGACGAGCTGAATACCGGACACCCTTTAACAGATTCTAATGGCACCTTTGCAACTTTGGGATAATGCTCAAGTTGTAGAAAGCTGAGCAACGTGTATTTCAACGATTCAAAATCCAAATCTTTTGGCTCTATCTCATGGAGGCTATCGCGAGCTACTTTCCAAAGAAGAACAACGTAAGAGTAAGTGAGAGGGTCACAGAGATACTTTAAAGACTGAAAATAGTGCTTAACGCTTGCCACTTGGGGCACTATTTCAAGCTGTACCACTGGCGGTTCCTTATTGGTTATAACTGTGTTGTCTTTTGAGTAGTACAGCGAAACATGTTTCTGGGTTGTGGTCAAGGCAATAGGGCTCGATGTCAAGTTCAGAAAAGGATTATACAGAGTAACTTCGTCCTTAGAACTACCCAAAAGTATCAGAAACCCACTAAGAAGGTCGCTATGATAAAGGCAAAAGCGACGCACTAGCGACCACTTTATGTCAATAATTTTTGTAAGCGTTATTGGCGTATTATTGAATGCTTTAAAGCGCACATTTTCAGTCGACGAAAAATTGAGATCAAAGATCCAAATCTTGCCCCATTGGTTTTCTGGGTCATGTAAGATTACTGCTTCTTTATCCTCGAATCTGCAACTTGATACTCTTGTTCCCGAAAACAGTTGAATTGGTACTGTCGTTTGGGTGATCTTGGTCAATACGACATCTTTGGTTAAAACAGCATGGTTAAATAACTCTTGAGATATTTGGGAAGTGTGGGATGGAGTCATATCGAGTGCACTTCCAGATCCCATACGATCAAGAGTAGCAGATGCACTTCTCTTGGTGGGTTCAACGCCTAAATGACTAGAAGTACTGGCAGTTTGTTGCTGCTGCGTCTGATCAGGATCAGTTCCAATGGTCGCTGAGCCGGACCTCCTATTCATGATAGAAATTTTGCGAAGGTTGTTTGTCAGTTCGGTGGATAAGGAATTAGCAGTATTGACAGCATTGTTAAAGGGGCCAGAAGAAGATGACGACGAGGTCAGTGCATCATAGTGCTCGGCGGATAAAGTTCTTTTATTAATGCCGACCTTATTTTTATCATGAGGTCCGCCTAAATCGTTGAGGAGTGAAGCATATGTTTTTTTGGGGACTTCTTTTGAGTGAATGGAAGAATGGTTTTCGGAATTCTGTGCTGTTGAGGGCTTCTGTGCAGTCAAGATTTTGGCGTTGTAAAATGACAATATCTGGGAAGTGGAGTCATACAAGACACCGATTTGTTGGTCCCAACCTGTTGGGAAATGCAAAATTGTAAGTCTGGATTCCTCTACTTGTGCACTGGACGATAGTACTAAAGAGCCAAACAAGTTTAGGGGATTTGAAAGCGTTATGAACCGATGTTTGGTTCCCGAAGAGTTTGGTCTTGGTCCATTGACGAAGTTGTCATCCATGATTTTGCGCTCCAAGATAACGCCATTGGGGTGGAAAAACGCTTTGCAGACAGAAAATGGAAAGCTAACAGTACTGGAATCTCCTTTTGATACGTAATAAACTTGAACCCGATCTTCGAGCACAATAACAAGGCATCCCCTAACAGACTCGAAGTCAACAAATCCGGCTTTGAGCACAGTTTCGTTTTCAAATACATATTTCCTTAAGGTTTTCTGACCCCATTTCCATTCCACCACGCAGCCTTCATAAACCCAAACTTGGCCGTGTCGAGAGTTCTGAAACTCAACACTCGCATCTTGTGGCATTGTATTTCATCACCTCCAGTACTTAAGCACGTTGAAACCTTTCTTAAACAGGTTTGAGTGGGGCGCAATTATCCAAATATAAGCCAATGGATCGTTAAAGTTAACTTTTATTTACAGCGCTGGGTATGATAAACACTGCGACACAAAAAAATTGCCGTAAGAGAATACAATGCTGTAAATGCTGTAGAATCTAGCCTAAACAGTCAACGAAATATATTTAGGAAAGCAGTGTCAAAATTAAAACCATTTGCCAACCTATGGGGAGTATTTCTTTGCAGTTTTAAATTATGGTCAAAGCATTCAGTTCCTCAGTAGAGAGCTGAGTGAGTAAAGTGCAAAAGTCGTATGAAAAATTAGACAAAAGCATTCATTAAAAATGGGGCGAGCTGGGAATTGAACCCAGGGCCTCTCGCATGCTTGTGGTTTAATAGCCCGAGTTAACTCTCAGGCTTCGCCCAAAGCGAGAATCATACCACTAGACCACACGCCCAACTATTCAAGACCAGCACTCTGTGAATTACCTGTTGCCACCTGAACATGACGTGATACTCTATGAAAGAAGTTCCAACAACAGTTTGCTCCCAAGGGTTTCTTAGAACACCCTAGGACCCTTCAAGAAGAACTGGCATGAAAAGAGGGCTTTTGGCAGTTCATGTTTCGATGGGCCACCCTGTATCTACTACAGAGATAATACGTAACAAGAAAACTTCTCGTCAAGAAAGCTAGAAACCAAGGTAGAAACATATAGGGAGTCTCTAAATTTCCCTAGCATGCGTGAAATATAGAGATACGGGCATTATTACAGAATCCATCGCTCTATGTTCTGCTTCATGTGACTCTATCACTCGGAGTCTAAACAAAACACCTCGTGTCTGCTTGGAGTAAAACCCTACTTTAACCGATTGAGTGAGCGAGAAATATTCACATCCTCGGTACACTATGGATTCCTGTTAGTGGGAACACTAACGCTGTAGTTGATATAACTAAAACTTGACTTGGACCAAGTAGTCAAACGGACATCCTTTCGGATGCATCAATTCGCACTTAAGCAGTTTGTACTTTGCAGTAATAATATTCTTTGCTAGAATCGTGAATATGCTGTGTAATATCTATGAAGATAAGCATCCTCAAATAATAGAGAACCCCAAAGGATGGTTTCAGGTTGTTTCAGAAGACTGTGCCTTAAGTCAAGATCTCATGTATAAGCAGAGCTAACTGAGCTAACTCAGAATTGCTAAGTACTGAATATAAGAAGACGAGTGATACTTACTTTAGTTTTATCTATATATCATGCATAATTGGATTCGCATGACGACATGTAACTTCGCGCCGACAGAATAGTATAAAATGACAGGACAAATAGAACCATGCACCTGGCAGCTATTTGAATGCCATCAACTCTATCAAATGATATGTAATTTAACAAGTGAAGTGGTGTCAGATAGGACTTGCGTAATTCAAAATTTTAATCACGCCTTATTAAAACCATAGCTAAAATACTGCAGGTTGCGCTGGATGAAACTATTTAGCTTCTAGAAGTCTTATTATTGCTACAGTTTCATTATTGTTCTTCATTTATATTGTATAAGTTCCATACGTACCCTGTAGCCTGAAGTATCACGAAGGTAGTTATGCATTGTATATAGCACTTAATATATCAGATCAGTCTAATAACTTCGGGGGAACGGTCAACTAATTCATACCATGATGGCAACAGTGTTCTGACTAGTTACCTACCAAAGAACGAGATAAAGGACATATTGCAACCTGAATGGATCTTACCGAAGAGGCATTTGTTCTACTATGTAGTATAAAGCGTCGACAAGAAACTTAAAACATCACTACGTACGATATATCCAATTGTTATATTGGTCTATTCGATATGGCTAGGGGGGTTAAAAAAAACCCTGGCGAAGCAAAGTTGAACTTGAGCCACTAACCATTCTTCTCAGTAAAAGTGAAGGTAAGTTAAAGCCACTAATTAGAACGGGAATTGGACAATGACAGAGTATACCTTCAGATGGCCTCAAGGCCCTAATGATGTTTTAATCACGGGAGACTTCGACAATTGGAGCGGGAGTTTGCCTTTGGTGAAGAGTCCACGAGGAGATTTTGCCATCACTATGCCTATCGCACAAACTTCGAGCGACAAACTCCATTTCAAGTTTATCGTGGATGGTCAATGGCAGACCAGCAGCGAATACAAGACGGAAACATCCGCAGCGGGCATCACTAACAACTGCCTAACAATCTCGTCGCTTCCAAGCTATGAAACCCAGTCCAACTTAACTGCTAAAGGACGGAGTAGAATTCCTGAGATCGGACTCAATTTGGTGGCTCCTGAGGTAGCAGCGCCCGTCTTGGGCACACAGGCTCCTCAAAAAGCACAACCGGCCCCTCGTTCCAACAAAAGGAGCAAGAAAAAGAAGATTCAAATCAAGCGGAGAATTCGCAGAAACAAAAAGACCGGCGAAAGAACTGTTTTGTCTGAAGAGAGATCCGAGCTCAGGTCTGGTACTGACACCGAAACCTATGAGACGGAGGAAACTGCGACAGCGACGGCAACCTCAAGAGAAGAAACTCCAATGTCCATGGAGCTAGACCCAGCTATTGAGGCTCAGCGGCAGAATGGTTTTCAAAGCACTGTGATGCCTTCTCAAGAGAATCAACAAACTACATTAGGTGAACCAGGTATTGTGATTGTACCAAATCCTTCAGAAATCAAGGAATTTTCGGAGATTAGAGATGTAGACGGAGACGAACTGAACGAAAGGCTGAACCGCGAACTGGCCGAAAAAAAGAGCTGCAATAAGGAAGTTGCTGAGCCAAAATATCCCGTTGTCGAAAAGGACTTCGTGAAGCCAGAGGGCGTGAAAACAGAAAGTACTATTGCTGAGCCTGAATTCCCTGTTAAGGAAAAAGATCAGAGCGCTCCAATTTTTCCAGTTGTGGCAAAGAGTGAAACTGAGCCTGAGTCTGCTCATAGTGATGCAGTTGGTGGGGCGCCAGCTGTAATTCCAACATTGGAAGAGGAAGGTGTGCCCGACCCTCACACAGGAGAAGATGATCCAATTGTTGCTACTACTCCTGAAAAGCAGGTTGGCGATAAGACTGCTGTCGGAGTGCTGCCCATGCCCGAAGCCCTTCAAACCAAATCTGCAGGAACCGTGGAGACCCAGACCGGAGATGATGCACAACGTTCTCATATGAATGCGAAGTCCGCAGACGAAGCTAGCGCCACCGCTGCCGCAGTTGCTGCAGGGGTTGCGGCTGATGTTGCAGCAAAGCAAGATACTTCCGACGGATTTTCTGCTCAGCATTCTATTACACCAACACGAGATATCGCACTTGAAACTGAGGAAAAAGCTGATATCGTTCAACCAGAACCTTTGGATACTCAGGATAATATACTTCCAGTCGTAGAAAAGGCCAGTCCTTTGGGAGAAGTGCCCGAGCCTGTCGGGGGTAAGACTGCATCTGTTAGAACAGTGGAGAACTTTGAAATTCCCGAATCTGGCCTAGTTGAGCCTTCGAGCACGGTAAATGGCACGGACATAACAAACGAGGGCATTGTCTCAAAGGAAACAGCCTCTCCTAAGAAAGCGGTACCAGAAGAACAAAGCCCAGACGTTGACATTGTTGTCGTCGAGGGAGAATTGGACGAGTTACCACCAAAACATGCAGCAGTAGAAGAGCCTACTGCCTTATCAGAGGCCCCAGCATCGACCGAAGAACCAACAGGCACTGTGGAGGGAATACCAAAGGCCTCCGATCTTGTTTTTAAAGAATCCGAAGACAGATTCGAAGCTGCAGGACAAGGCAACGAGGAGGATACTCCTGTTGTTTCCGAACAAATTGGTGTCATCACATCTCCCGGACAAGAGGCTGAGCTGATCCGGAAAACTTTGGATCCGAAGCATGGCCATCCTGGCGAAACGGAAGAGTTGCTAATAGTAGAGGGAGATATACCACCTTCTCAAATCGCCGAGTATCAAAAAGCTAGTGATGAGGCAGCCGCGAAGGCCATGGCAAGTCAAAAGCCCGAAGATGTTATTGCGGAGGAAGAACCAGCGGCTAAGGAGAAGCCTAAGCCCAAGAAGACTGCGTCGCCCAAACAAAAAGCCACCCCTCCCTCACCTGAGAAAAAGAAGAAAAAGAAGGGTCTTTTCTCGAAAATAAAAAAAATCTTCAACTAAACTAAGCGATAATGCAAAACACCAAAATTTTAATAAAAACACCTATTCTCTCACGTATACCTCGATGTTGTGCATTACGAACTTTGTCCCGAACAGTCAGTTGCTCCAACTATGAGAGTTTTGTAATCAATTTTAATGAGATTTGTATAATTAAAACCCAGACAAGCGGAAATAATTTCTACGAAAACCTTCTGCAAATTTTTTAAGTGCACTCATAATATGAACGGGGCTTTATCCAGTGTTAAAGTTCAGACATTTAGAACTTTATTCTACTTGGCATGTTCTTACGTTGATCACAGACAATATCACCTTCCTAGAAACTGACACTTTGTTATTCCATCAGCGTCTGAAAAAAAATTTTTGATGAAATTAGATGAGGTGAGATGAGATGAGATGAGATGAACTTGAAAACTCAGCATCGAACAGGGCTAACTAAGGTCATCTAAAAGAATGACTATCGAGAGTGCTCCTATCAGTACCACGGATGGTATTGAGAAGGAGGAAAGCAAGATAGAAAACCAAAAAGTTGAAGACGCTTTGCAAGACCAGACTAAAAAGAGGAAGGCAGAAGATGAAATCGAAATAGATTTAAATCAGACGGTTCCACTATCGAAAAAACAGAAGAGACTTTTACGAAGGGGTAAAGTGACGTTAGAAGCATTGAATGAGAAATACAACCTCGATCCTTCGTCCGTGAACGAATACAAGAAAGAAGTAACTGAGGCCTCCCCAAGGGAAACACAAGATCCATTAAGTGCAGAGGAAGGTGAAAAAAGCACCAGGCAAGGCTCAAAGGTTAAGGGTGACAAGAAGTTTGGAGTGTGGATTGGAAATCTGTCATTTGATACTTCCAAAGATGACCTATGCCGATTTTTCATTGCCAAAACTCGTGAACTCGAAGACGAAGGGAACAGGATTCAACAAGGTGACATTATCAGAGTCAACCTACCACTGGCACAGAATGACGGGAAACAAATAAAAAACAAGGGTTTCGCACACATGAATTTTAAGACTAAGGAACAAATGGAAGCAGTGATTACACTTAGCGAATCGCACCTCAACGGAAGGAACATGCTTATTAAGAGCTCCGAATCTTTTGAAGGACGTCCCGACAAGGATGACTTTGTTTCTCGTTCGAAGAATCCTCCATCGCGAATTCTATTCGTTGGAAACTTATCGTTCGATACTAGCGACGAGCTACTGAGGAAACACTTCCAGCACTGCGGAGAAATTGTGAAGGTAAGAATGGCAACCTTTCAGGATACCGGAAAGTGCAAGGGGTTTGCCTTTGTAGATTTCAAGAACGAAGAGGGCCCTACGGCTGCGATGAGAGATAAGAGCTGTCGCAAGATCGCAGGCAGACCGTTGAGGATGGAATTTGGGGAAGACAGAAGCAAGCGTCAAGTAAAGAGAAGGGACCTCTCAGCTAACACCTCAGGCGGCACAGAACCCACGCTACGTGAGCAAGCTCCTCCCTCTCCCGCTCCGCCGATTAGGGATAGAAAACCTGCGCGGAGGACCAGAGAGCCATCTCTTAAAGAAAAAAACAATCGTCCAAAGAGTAGCGTTGCGCTAGCTGGCGCGCAAAGGGCCTCTGCAGCCATCGTTCCTTCCAAGGGTAAAAAGATGACGTTTTAAAACGGCTGGATACGTATGTAAGTCTATCCAAAAGACCTTACAAAGTCTTTATAGTAGCGAAGTAAAGTAGACCATATGGCTTTCAGTAACCCTCAAACTTCAACCTTTACCTTCGTCGTCGGCAATCATCTCTATATTGGTGACAATTTTGATAAAAGTGATCTCTGCCACTGAAAATCGAACTAGACTCTTCTTGAACGCATCGAATCCATTCTATAAGCGAACAAAGCCGCTCTGTCACATAAAGATTACCAATAATCGCCTTTCTAAAGCTATTATTGGATTTCCGCGAGACGGAACTTTTGTTTGAGCTTCCGAGCCACTCCTGAAGAGCTCTCAGAAGTCTCAAAACTCACAAAATATTGTGACCTATAAAAAGAAATCGACACAACTATGCTGTTCAACGCTACGAGATTAACACACCGGTCTCAAGTACTAATCTCGACTTCAGAGCTTAATCCCACGAGTATAACTACTAGTGATAGAGCTTCTAGTCTTGCTGCGATGACATCGTGGGGCTCTTCACTAGTGAGTACCATAGAAGCATCATCAAGCTCAACTTCAGATCAAAACTCGACGAAGGGCTCTGTAGTACCTGCAAAGACGAGCACGACTGCTATTTCTATTGGAAGTAGCACTGCCAGTAATGTACCCAGCTCTGCATCCTCAGCCGATTTCTCGTCTACTACCAGAAGCCTACAATCAGGAGAAACGGTCGTGAGCTACACCGGCACCTATGTTATAACAGAAAAATCTACCACTTTTACAACGCAGTTGTCAAGAATATCTGTGCTGAATACCCAAAAAACTGCCACGTTTTCGGTACCTACGGCGGCTATCACCACGGACGCTGCTTTCTATAATCGTTGGTTAAGCGGCACCCTAGATTCAGGCTCATCCTCAGGTACCGTTTCTCACAGTCACCGAAACACAATAATTGCTAGTGTAGTGGGAAGTGTGGGTGGGTTCTCACTCGCGCTAGTTATCATATGGGCAGTATTTTTCTGGCGACGGAAGAGGCGTGACAGGGCAACACAGGGATTTAGCCACGAAATAGGGTGCAGATTAGACGGCTCATCCGATCTAGGAGATAATGTAGATGCAAACGAGAACAATTTCACCACAAATCGATCATCTGATGAAGACGAAGTATTCATGAAAAGCAAATACAAATCTTTTGGCCGAAAGCTCCCACTATGGCGCAAGGTCGAGACCAAGCATGAAACCACTCCATCCCTTGGACCCACTGTTGCTCCAGAAGCTCTTAATGGTAATCCTTTTCAGGATGAGTTTGACTTTCAAAAACGACTCCCCGCTCCACCGCCACTACCAACCCGAGGCTTACCACTACATTCAAGTTTCTCGTATGCCAGTGGAGATGCATCTTCAATTTCTGACACCAGTTCCAATTCCTCCTCCTCCATTCAGCTCTCGAATCCCAACGCAGTTGCGAGAAGTACTCAAAGCTTTTTGCGCGAGTTGCTTTGACACCGGATTTTTTCCAAGCAACCCTGAACTGGTTCGACGAATTATTTCTAGCATTGCCGTACGCACTGTTATAACCGAATTGCTGGACGATTATGAACAGATGACGGTGTGTGGGAATTCGTGAAGTTCAACGTGACTGCAGGAGCAAGATATGATGCTTTGATTAGATGGTTAGTCTATTCAAACAAATGCTTGATTTATTAGCCACTGGCCGTTTCCTGAGCTTGCCAAGGTTTTGCAAGAGAAATGGTACGAGTGACGACTTCAAGTGAACTTCTGGTAAGTTCAAAAACTCTATATAACAAGTTATATTTTCTAGGATGGGAATGACATAATTTTTGATGGCCTTCTAGAGTTAATACGCTATCTGTTAATAGGTTATCTGCTAAACAGTTATCGGAGTACGCGAGAGTTCGCAACCTGAAACCGAATCAACTGGTAAATGACAGAATAGTTAAAAATGATAATCTAAAACCTCTAAAAATTTTCTGAAATTAAGCTTTGAAGATTTCAGAGAAGTCACCAAAAGACAAGCCAAACTAAGGCACAGAGAAGCCTTAATAATGTTTTCAGCTTCAATTGTGCGATGTGCGCGTCCCGTTTCTCATCTAGGCTTCAAGAGGAGCTTTCAAATCTCATTTTTGTCGAACAAAGAGGATACGACAAGCTCTTCGTCGTTATTTGGTTCGATAACTCAAGGTGTTGAAGATGGAACAGATGACCCACAAAAGATATCCAACCGGTTAACAGCTGCATCCAATGTTAGTGGAAAAGAGGATTCCGACCCTAAAAAAACGGTAACAGTAGCCAACGACAAACTTTTGCATTCATTTATTCACAAATCTCAACCATCCGCATTGGCTCACGATCTACTTCTCACACCGCTGAAGAAACGAATCTACCAAGAAAACTGCAGAATGAACAGTGGCTTTTACAAAAAAGATTCAATTGTAACGTTGACGGAGGAAAACGGGCAAAAGCTAAAATACAAACTCAATCTAAGTCGTGACGAAGTGGAGGCACTAGAGCCAAGCGTCTACGTTAAATCTTACCGTATCAAATCATCCATGAAGAAAGTCACGCAGCTGCTCCGGGTCCTGGGAGGGCTTGATGTCAAAGTAGCCCTTACTCAATGTCATTTTTCGGACAAAAAAGTTGCTCGCGATGTAGCCGAGGTTTTGACGCGGGGAATCCAAGATGGTGAGAAACTAGGGCTTCAAGCCGATAACTTATATGTTGCTCAAATATGGACCGGTAGTGACGGATACTGGCAAAAAAGAATAGACATCAAAGCAAGAGGTAGAAATGGTGTCATTACGCATCCATACGTTCATGTGAGATGCATTTTGAAGACAAAGGATGTCACACAACGTCGCATTTCATACGAACAGGAAGTGAAGCAGGAGAGAAGGAAACCATGGGTTCAATTAGGCGACCAGCCCATAAGAGGCTCAATTGGAGGTATTTACAAGTGGTAGAGAAACTAATACGTGTACATAGAAGAGATGCCTGAATTTGCATAACAATACATATAATAATTATTGAAGTTATGGCTGGAAAGTGGGCATAATTGAGATTCCTTCACTTTTGTTTCTTAACTTCTTCAGTTTCGGTTGGAGCAGGGGCAGCTTCTTCGGCTAGAAATTTAGCCAAACGTTGCTGATATTCCCAATTTGAATACCAAAGACCAGCTTGCAGGACCAAAACACCAATCAAAACTAGTAGAAGAAGAATGTTAGAGGAGCCAATAACTGCCAATCCCTGGCTTTCGGTGACCTCACCCCAGTTACCAGACACAGACGCTTCGACACCAGTCTTGATGTTAGTGATGAAAAGGCAGATGCCAACCACATACATAACGATGGAAGCATATTCAAAGACTTGCAAATCTGGGTTTGGCCTGTAAATCTTGATGAGACACCCGATGAGTCCCAGGGAGGCAACAAAGCCCAGTCCACCAAGAATAGGAGGAGCAGTTTCGAACAAGGTCTGGTAGTGGCGCAAGCTGTTGTCGAAATGAGATTGGCCAACTTGTGGGTTGAAGAGGACGTGGTAATCGTAGGTTTGATTGGCGTAGAAAACACCCATAATGAAAGAGGTGGCGACGAGAATAAGACCCGTGCCAATAGTACACAGTTCCTTGTAGGCAAGCATGGCGATGGTAGAGTTTTGCTGGGCGACGATCCAACTTAATCCTTTACAAAAAGAAGCGTAAGTATTTTCTCCCAGTCGAAATGTAATTAGGTATCGGAATTCACTTACATATCACGTGATGTAGATAATAGTCGATGCTTGAATAATGTGCTTGAGGAGGATGCTCTTAGCAGTGTTGAAACCGCGGTTACAGAAGATTTTACACTATAATCTTGCTTGTAAATTTTAATTTGCTTCTTTGCGAACATTCAATAATGAGGAGATTTATTCACGCCGAAATAATACCAAATTTAATCGTTGCGTAACCGGATGGTCAATTTGGAGCCAAACACGGTCGCGTTAGCGCCAACGGTTGATGTCACTTCGTAGCTGCCAAAATAATATTCTAAATGATGAGATTTTAGCGTACAAGAATATTGGTAAACGATGAGTTTTAAGAATGTTGAAAGAGTACTGTGACGCCCGGATTGAGGAGCATCTGGTCACAGATATTCTACGTATCATTGATTGTGTACAACTTTAACTTATTCATGGCCAATACTTCTGAGCCTTTACTATGAACATCTGGTAGAATCCTCGTCCCACATTTATACAAAAGAAAGCATCTCTAATTTCAAAAAGAAAGGAACTAAAGTCTACGCCAGATACTTGTAAGGCCGGTGGATCTTTTGATTCGCTGCTTATTTTTGGTATACGGTTAGAGGACGGAATCATAAACGTCAATGATGCTAAAAACACAAGATTGTCCGAATCAATCAGATCTTCACTATAGTGATAAAAAACTTGAACCGCTTAAAGGAGTTTGATAGGTTTCGCAACTAGTCACAGAGCTGCGAAAAAAGCTCTAAACTTGAGCCTAAAGGTAAAGATATTTTTACCTTTACCAATATGGTGAGGACGGTCGGTCTTTTAAGTGCTTTTATCTTTACTAAAGGAGAAATATTGAATGCTATAAGCACGGTGCACTTGCTACTGGTCTACCTTTCCATCACGTAAACATGAGGTAGTCAAGCTCTCGGATCCTTTCAACCAAATTGCTGCGACCCCATCCATCTGCCTGATTCGAAACACCCGTTAGGAACCAATCCATAGTTTATTGAATTGCGCACTACACCACGCAATATTACAGTAGCTGTTACTTAATTTAAAACTATTTAAGCGGAAGCTTCAACAGGAGCTGATTCTTGAGCCTCTGGGACAGCTTCTTGAACTTCTGGAGCAGGTCTGTAGTCCTTAACGGATGGTTCAGCAATGCGCTCCTCATCCTTAGGGTCGAGGATCTCGACGGCATCAGGCAAGGATTTTGGTCCAACTCTGTTCTTAGCTGGGTCTCTCATGATCTTGACCTTGATACCTAGAACACCTTGTCTCAATAGAACGTGTCTGGTTGCGGTGTCAATGAAGTCATTAACTGGTTGACCAGAGTGGATCAAGAAACCGTCGGCGAATTTCATAGACTTGGCTCTGGCGGCTCTTAGCTTACCGGAAATAACAACTTCACAACCCTTGGCACCGGATTCCATAACGTAACGAACAACACCATAGGCGGCTCTTCTGATGGCAAGACCATTCAGCAGCTTGAATTTCATGGACTCGGCCTGGGCAACGGCGGATAGACCACGGTCTTGGACACGCTCGGCGTACAAAACGATAGATCCAGGTTGGTACTTGAATCTCTTCTGAACTAGCAAAGTTAGCTCGTTAATTCTACGTCCATTTTCACCCAAAACATCTTGAGTTCTGGTGGCACGGACGATGACTTCGGTCTTGGTAGGAGTGACACGGACCTCAACACCGGAGTAACCTTCTTCAGCCAGTTCACGGGTGAAAAATTCATTCAATTCGGCGTAGAAAACACCATCAGCGACGAGCTTTCTTTTCTTAGAGATAACAGCAACCATTGTGGGATGGAGATTGGAAAAATTGGTCAATGAGTGTAACGGTGGTTGATCATCTAGATACCTATTTAATTAAAAACATCTTAAGATATTGTCAGAAGTGAAAAATTTAAGTCGCGTTGAACGACAGATATTTGCGTGGGTACGAGATAATCAGCATGGATGTTAATTGAAATTTTGTAAATATATACATATATTCTGATAATGTATGGGTCAAGTGAGAAAACAGTCATAAGATATACATTGTTAACATAGAAGCAATTGTGGACTACGTTCGCTGGATTCCTACCTTCTAGTGTCAATTCTTACTTGACTAAGCCTGCGGCTTTATGAAGCTTCCACTAGGTGAATTTTATTCTCTCTTTTATTCTCTCTTTTGTTTCTCAACTTCCAGCTTATCTTGTTTCCCAGACAAAATCCATAACTGGCTTTAATAGACACTCTACACTATACACTATACAATAGTGATTTCTACATCATAACGAAATCTATCGGTACCGGCTTTGGCCACTTTAAATTCATGCTATGTTTTATAGGTAGTAGGACTTCGGTAGGGGCCATTGAACCAATCTCCGAACGCTAGTTGATGGGCCCGTCGCTAGGCTACGGTCGCATCTCACTGTAGACCCCATGTCCAAGACGTCATCAAAATACCTGTGTGTCAAGTTCAATTACGGTTATTAAAAAGCAAATATCTATTTGGAGCGTGTGAATCCGTCTATATATGGTCGTAATTTTAGCGCTGCAAAAACACCTACTCGGACTTCCGATATTCTGTCATGATGCTATATCAATTCAGCCCTCTTCAATCATGCAATCTGACGTTATGATATGATTGATTTTCTGAGTCTTCGGTGACGCCTGGAATAGTCACTGCTAATTAGTTAGTCTCATTTGATAAAAGTTATGAACTAACTGATTTGGATCCGTCTGTGATTCTCCTGGGTAGGAAAAGTCGATCCTTAATATCTGGAATAATTCGAACCGGTGTTCCTGATCCCATTATGCTTAAGCACAGACTGCACTGAGTTAGTAGGTCTTCGCATGTCAACTAGGAATTGGCATTAATATCACTTTGTACCGTTGTGTCATAATGCCGTGTGATTCAGAAGATAACTAGAGCATTGCAGGTTCCCAACATACATCACGCGTTGTAGCAGTTTAACGCTAGTTAGTTCTAGTAAGCGGTCTCTCGCAACGCCCTTTGTATCTTCCAATGGATGATATTGTCACAATAGTTAGGTTACGGCGTCAGCCTCAGTCAGCACACTAGTACGTCTCATTCGAACAAAGCCTTAGCACTATAAGATAATAACCTTGCTAAAAAACTGACAGATATGGGTCCCTCAGATGACGCAACTTTTGAAACGCTTGAACTTTGAGTTCTCAACGGAGCATTTGAAGTGGATGCTGACGCTTGATGTTGGACACTCAAAGTCTGATTTTCTCCTGCTCTGATTGAGCCTAAAATTCCTTTCATTTGAGCGACATAACTCTTACCCTCAACCTGGTTCTCAAAACTCTGGGAAGCGTCCCACAACATTATGCCGCCGAAATTATCGCTCTTGCTGATAGAGTCTATCGTAGATTGAACTGTCTTTAAATCTGGCATATAGCCAGTAGCGGCGGCCGATAATGACCCTGGAAGACCTAAGTAGAGTTTGACATTGGGATTTGGAGCAGAAGAAGCTACTCCTGTCCAGGTATCCCAGTTGAATTGACCATCAACATTGCACGCGTTGTTGTAAAACTGAATAAAAACAAAATCGAGGTCGACATTCTCCAAGAGATGTCCGACAGAGGCGTCAGGGTAAAAGCACTGTGGCGCGGCGGATAAATAGTATGGCCTATTTGCAGAGCTACAGTACTGCTTTAGCTTTTTTGCCAATGCCGTATAACCGGTGGAGTTGCCATTTTCAATGTTGAAATCAAAACCATCAACGACAGCATCGTTAAAAGGTCGTTCTGAACTTGAGCCCCCAGCAAAAGTGTCCCATAAGGTAGTAGCAAATTCAGTAATTGGGAGTCATTGTAAAACCCATATGAGCCCACAGAACCACCTATTGAAAGCATCACTTTCTTCCCTAGCCTTTGACATGTTTTAATATCGTCGCTAACCTGGTCGCAGTGCAAAAGTCCGCTAGCGAAGGATGTAGAGCACGCTGATGTGAAGTGAAGGTTTATTTTTTCTGGAAACGAATGTAAGAACGACAACAGCACAATATCAACATCTACAGACTGGCAGTAGGTAGCTAAGGATTGCTGTGATCCTGCCGATGCTTGACCCCAATAAACGGCAACATTCGACTTAGCATTCGCTTCGAAGCAAAAAACCAGAACGATTCTCAATATCAGTGCACCAAGATAAAGCATTGATAACAGATGAATGCCCTTTTTAAGATGAAATGTAAAGAATACTTATCACCACATAATATCCGTGTCGTTCTTATAAAGCTACATTCATGGCGACCTCGCTAACTCATCGACTATTGCTCCTAGAATTACATGCACCATAGGGAAACAGGGAGTTCAGTCGAATTTCACTTAGATTTCTTTCCGGATGTTCTACTTTGCGCATCTTTAATTTATTGAGGCGAGTCTGATATCAGCAATGGAAAGCTTGCTGATGTTCTTGTTTAATTCTTCCATGATCAGGTTGATTGAAGTTGTTCGTAGATGAAGGTTATAAATATCTCTCCGTGATTATTTCAGCTATATAGGTGGTCCATATATCTAAACAGTTTGTCGGTATTTATACAAATTTTGGATTCAGCGTAAAACTTTTCACTCAATACTCAGGAACGATCGTATGATAAATCGGGTGATCCCAGATGGTCATCATCTGAGGTATCACACCATTTTGTCGTATCGTCCGATTCTTCGTGAGCTCTTTTAGGGCTTCACGTAGAATCTTTCACCGATCGTCCATGTTTTACTGACATCACTTTGTACCATGATGTCGCGGTTCTCCAGTATGTGCTCACTCGTTGTATAATGCAATTGGCACTATCCAGCAGTAACTCGCTAGTTCTGACATAATTATGTGAAACTCAGCGGCAAACTATGAGTGACAGGGTTTATACTTTACTTGAATCCAAAGTCCTTTCAAAATTCCAAAATCTATTTTTGATTGCCGTAAGAAAGATAATGACACATTAGTATACAGTGATACTGAGTTCAGGAAGCCGTGACGTGTGCATTAGCAGGCAGGGAGAGGTGTACATTCGGTTAAAGGGTTTTATACTATCGGGTATAGGTAAGAGTTATTCTCAAACTAAGAATAGCTCCGAGTTGCTGGATCGATTACACATGTCGTAATGGCTAGCTCTCCAATTTTCTTTCAGTATATACCTTTTGGGCCCAACATTAATTAGCCCATTTATTAATGGAACATGCGCACTCTAATTTATCCTCAGATCCCAAAAGCCATAACATCAGATAATCTAAATGACGATTCCACTTTATTCTATTATGTCGTCGTGCAAGTAGTACCGTTTGGAAATCATAGTTAATCATAACATAGAAATATAATCGCACAGTTTCTCAAGCTTCAGGCAATATTTCCAGGTTAAAATATGACCCGTCTGTCACAAGCTTCAGAATTGTCTGGTTTTTCACCTACTTTGTGGGACCAAACTAAACATTCTATATTTGAGAAATTCATGAGCGCTCGTAAAATAATTTGAAGGCTTTGCTTGGATAGTTTAACGATGTTTGCCCTTTGATTAGCCATGTAGTCTTTATATGACAGGTTAAAATTCTTTAGGTCATGGTAGCAAGGCCTAGGCGGCTGGAAATCCCATTTCTCAAATTAAATGCTCACCCAGTCGTCGCTCTTAAGAAATATGGCAACGTAAGAGATTGCATAGAGCGAAATGCCGAGCCTTCACCCATTTCTACGCATCGACTTTGAATTGTCCAACTAAGAATTCCCTTACCATGACGCAACACCAACAAAACTGGCACTTTGAAGTAACTTAGTTTCAGCTAGGGATGAGTCACTATGAGCTAAATACCTGGACTAATTAAGGCTACTTGCATCTTCTTTTCTTAGAGATTATGACGAAGGCAATACGTTTACTCCCGTTGGATCTCTTCTAAGTAAACATCAATCAAATGAAGCAATAAGTCCCAGGCCTGAAAACTTTACAATGGTTCCTCAATCTCCCTCAACTGAGGAACCGCAAATGTCTATCTGCCGAACAAGAATTTTCGAGCAAAGAAATCGGCACTATCAACTGGACTTCAACTACACCCATATCTACCCGATTCACAGCAAGAAGATGGACGATGCGATAAATTACTCATCCTTAAGTATTGGTATAGGCCACAATCGTGAAGTTTGAAATTCAGATGTCCCGTTTGTGCTCCCTTAGCAGCGAACGTACAAAGACCTGTCAGAAACACGACGATCGTCACTTGTTAGTCCTTAACGCAACCGCTTGGTATAACGAGCGTTTAATGAATTGAATTTTACATTTTCCCTGCCCTTATTATTATTTATCAAGTCGGTCCATTTTTCTAAGATTTTCAGCACAGTTTCAATACATTTCCTCGTGGAGAATTTCAGAATCTATTTTCCCGAAGTACCATAGAAAACGATTCAATAGTCAGTTTACAGTTTCCATCATCAGTAGTTAGCACCTGAATTAAAGTTGGAGACATAGTGGAAACCTTATTAAGCTAAACTTTCGGCCAAGTTTCAGTAACACCATCTAACCTAGCCTTAACTCAATTCCCGAGGTCTATCTGAACGAAATATATTAATTGATAAGGAAGCAAGCGTTTAGATTCTTCTACATTTGAACGTTTTGTGTTAGATACTTTTATTTTAAGAGGTCAGGACACCTTGCGTAACCAAAAGTACGCTAGCGGGTAGTGCTTTTATCGTTGCAAAGAGTTTGTCCAAAGCATAGACCTTCAAATTCAAAGAAGCCGATCAAGATTTCATTCCGCATATCATGAGATCTGTTAAATGTGTGATCGTCGGCGATGGTGCCGTTGGAAAAACCTCTCTTCTCATCTCGTACACCACCAATACGTTCCCCCAGGATTATATTCCAACTGTTTTCGATAATTATACGACTACAATCGCGTTGAAGGATGATGACTCTTATGAACCTCAAGTCTTCAGATTAAACCTTTGGGATACTGCAGGCCAAGAAGAATACGATAGGCTCAGACCCCTATCTTATCCACAGACCGATATATTCTTGGTGTGTTTCAGTGTCAACGAACCCAACTCTTTCGAAAATGTAAGAGATAAGTGGTTCCCAGAGATTAGGCACAACACGAACTATGAAAACATGGAGCTATTTCAGTCGTGTGGCAAGTACCCCATATTGCTGGTTGGTACAAAATCCGATCTGAGAGACGACGAGCATGAACAAGATCGCCTTGCGGAGGTCAGTTCCGACTTCGTTTCGAAGGCAGAAATCGATCAATGCGTTGCTCAATGTGGTCTAATGGGCTATGTCGAGTGCTCAGCGGCTACCCAGGTTGGTGTTGCGGAAGTCTTTGAGCGTGCCGTTCAGTGCGTTGTAATCGAGCCGGAAAAGCTAATCAATCAAGCGAAACAAAGCAATAATTTAAGTAACGATCGCCATAAGAATGGCCAGTTAAGCTCGCAAATGAATACAGGTGCTACCACCGGCGAATCGAGTTCGAATTCCAACTGGAGAGGGTCGAATTCAAGCCTGACGAAGAAAAGGAAAAGAAAGGGCCGGAAATGTAATATACTATAGAGCGCCTGGTACGTGTAAGTACATGCGGTGAGAATGGTCAGACAATCCTCTTCCACAGCAATTTGTAATTTAAATAAACATTTGAACTTAATTTAGGCCAAAAACTCTATCTGTGTTGAATCAAATCTATTTCTTTGCGCCTTCCTTTTTTTTACCCATATTGCGCTTGATAGCCATAGACCTCTCTAGTTCTAAGATCTTTTCGGAAGTATTATCATATAGCTTCTTCTGTAATGCATCATCAGCAAACTCTTTACGCGAAAATGTACTCATGGAGCAATTGACAACATACTTGACTTGCTCGTCAACCCAATTGATCTCCTCCAATTCAGGCGTCATAAGTGCGTACAATACCGACTGAGCGCCACGGGATCCGCTCTTGACAAAGAGCCAGAGGACGGGATAAAGTATGAAGGAATATAAGAAAAAGAGTGCCCACACAGAACCATTACTGAGCAGTTGTCTCAAACTTGTCGACCGCATTATTCCAGGCTGTACTAGCGTAACTGTAACATTCTTTCCAGACCTCCCATCTTCCTTTTTGTCATTTGAAAGCAACCGCCGTTGTAGTTCCAGCATGCATAAACTGAGCTGCAACTTAGAGCTTCCAAAAAACTTAAGAGGACGACCATATTGTGCGTCTTTCCATAAGGGATCTTCCAATCTAACGCCACCCATAGCCTGTAACATGCACGTCGTGACAATGATCCGAACATCTCGATCTGGCGGCTGAGCTTTGAAACTGAGTCTCAACAAGTCAAGCAGATGGAAAGTCCCTACAAAATTGGTAGCTATTTGGAGCTCTAGCCCGTCGACAGAAGATTTGCGTGTGCCCCTCCACGCAGGTTCCAAATTTCCAGCCATTGCAACAACGCCATCGAGTCTTCTAGGCGGCTTATTATCAAGCCATTTCGTTGCAAACTTTCTAACTTGATAGAGGTCACTTAAATCACACTGTTCGAGATAAATGAGCTCATTTTTAGTCCTGCTTCTCAGGTCCGCAACCCACTCGGTTGTCCATTCATCAATTTGTCTCACCAAAATGATAAGTTGCGCACCCTGTTCTGCCATTTCCAGGGCCACCGCTGTCCCCATACCTTGAGTCGTAGCCCCCGTAACAATATAAACCTTTCCATGCAGTTTCCTTCGCCATTGGTTAGTAGTCCCTCTCGACCAAAACTTTAGTGCCGTAACTCCAGCCACGTAAGGAGCGAGAGTCCGAATTTCATGCCAATATGGAATTTTATGTGTACCCTCCACCACAATAGTTGCTAAAATATTCAATGGCATCTGTTTAGCTATCTCAACTCGATCTTATTCAGCTCTTTTTACCTGTCATTGTTTAAATTTACTATTCAATAGTAAAATTTTCCAATCTAAGCTCATCATCAAGCTCATCGCCAAATCGCTACAAAGATTCAAACCATAAAAGCAGTGCTTGCAAAAACTTAAGAAGTAATGGAAGAGGAGCTGTGCTTTAGTACTGGCTCGACCTGTACAGTAGCTTTTTTGAATGCCGCGAGACAAACCGATTTAAAACAATGCAGTACCGAATTCAGGAACGGAATAGTGCGAGTAGGTCCTTCACATTTATTCGTTGCACAACACCGCAAAGCGTTGATAAATGTATACAAAATCAGTGGTGCTGGATCCAGGGAATCTGTCGAACAAAGATTGGCCTTGCCAGAGCCCGTAAGTTGCTTGGAAGTCGTGAGAAACGTGGAAAGTCAACAGTGGCCATATCTGCTTTTAGCTTCCACACCGACTGGAAAATTATTTGTGTGGGAGCTTGCATCTGGTTTATTATTAATGGTAAAACCACTTGCCCATTACCAACCGATCACAAAGATCCAGTCGGTTGTGAATGGGAAATACGTGATCACATCCGGTGCAGACTCGAGGTTGATGATTTGGCAGACTGTGGATCTAGTTACTCAGCAAGACCCCAAACCAATTTGTACATTACATGACCATACCCTTAGTATCACGGACTTTTGCGTATCGAACGCTCACGCAAAGACTCATTTATCTGGCAAACTGTTCACGGTTTCCCAAGATATGACACTACGATGCTACAACTTGAACCTTGACGTCTGTGCACAGCCGCAGCTCTTGGCAACCTTCACCTTTTCAAGCCCACTAGAATGTGTCACGCTAGACCCTGCAGACAGAGCATGCTACGTTGGTGGACCACAAGGTGTTCACCAAGTAAATTTCTACTATGCACTGACTTCGAACAAAATTTTGAATTTATTGAACTCCGACGGTTCCAAAATCATGTCCTGTGTGGATTGCCAACCATACCGGGATTTACGTGAACTATATGCGATGGGCCAAATTGAGTGTCCCAAAATTAGTAGTGCCAGCAGCACTAAGTTGGCCTGCTCGATAGATGGAGCTGTGCTAGTAGTGGGGGACAAATTAGGGAATTGCACGATGATCGACGTCTTTTCAAAGCAGCCTATCAAGGAAATACACTCTATTGTAGGTAACGAAACCTGCGGCGAAGTAACAAGTTTGATTTTAGACTGTGTTGACCAGGATACCTCTGATAGCCTTTTGAGCGGCGGAAAATCCCATATGGAGTACAAGTTTCCCAATCTGCAAAAAAATGTTTTTCCTCGGGAAGGGTTACATGACATTTACTGCCAAATTCCCGCTGAAAGGGATACTGCAGTTGCCCCATTGGACAATTTTAAATCGTACCTCGACCAAATGGCGTCAGAAGAAAGCGTTTTTATGCAATTGGGTAATGTGGTATCGACAGTCAAGGTTGTAGATCAGATGAAGCCGCTATCGGAGCCTGTGGGAAAGGAGAATGGGGTGGAAACTAAGCCTTCAGGGCATGGAGAAACCGAAGAACTGATACAGATGAGAGAAAATGTAAGCGAAATCACCAACGCTTACAAAGATCTGCGAGAAATGTATGAGAAACTCATGCATCAGCATCAAACGCTGCTCTTGAAAACAGAGGAATGAGGAATTTCTTTAACCATACCCTTTTCATAGACTGCACTTTCTCTGCTCGCATTTCATAGAATAATCGTGGACCGCTTAAAAATTGCCCACGTCCATAATAAATACTTAACCACTTCGTTTTTCACTGAACTAGCTTCTTATTTTTCCTGTTAACGTACTGCCTGTACTTGGCATTTTTATTTGTCTTCTTTTCGACACGTCTTCCACCAGAGCCCTTAGGTTGAACCTTCTTATTCTTGGTGGATTCAAATCCAGAAAATCCCATTACTGAGGCCATATCCAAGGCTTGCCCTTGCCCAACCAATGGCTGCTTCTTGCTGACTTCAGATTGTTTTTGCTTACCATCCTCGAAGTGTTTATTTACACGTTCTGTACTTGCGGGAGGCTCCTGGGGTGAACCCTGCGGTACCTGAGATTCAGATTCTTTAATGCTCATTCAATATTCAGCAGGTAAAGGGTTGCCATATGGCTTTTATGATGGTGAATCCAGTCTTACCGATCAGTATTTACAAGTATTGATTGAAGCCTCAATAAGCGTTTTCAAATTACTGGAAAATTTTAAGAGCTCATCTCATCGCACCTCACTTGGCTCATAGCGAAGATAGCCAAAGGAATAACCCAAAGGACCAAATGGAGGAGGATAAGAAGCCGACGAAGAAACAGCTTAAGGCCAAGCAGTTCCGCAAGTCTAAGGACGAAAAAAAAGAAGTGAAAAGCTCGAAGCGGAGTGCTGCAGATGCTCAAGAATCGGAACAAAAAAAGACTATCACTGATGAAGAAGACGCGCCACGCAAGAAACGTAAGACTCGCAGAGGTAAGGGTGGGAAGAGCAAAAAAGGAAACCGGTTTCTCATTTTTGTGGGAAACCTACCGAAAGGTGCAACAAAAGTGGATTTACAAGCACATTTCAAATCAAGTTCACCCGATGAGATTCGTGTGAGACCAGATAAGAACATAGCATTTTTGGAATTCGACGCCGACAAGGACCAGACAAACATCCAGTCACGTATGGATGTGGCGCTGTTACAGCACAAGACTGAAATGCAAGGGAGAAAAATCAACGTGGAGCTGACCGTTGGTGGCGGCGGCAATAGTCAAGCTCGTTTAGAGAAATTAAAAAACAAGAATCTGAAGATGGATGATGAAAGAAAAGTTAGGACCACGAAGATGATCCAGGAGAGTAAGAATAAAAGTGCCAAGACAACGTCTCAAAGTTCTGATGCAAGCACATTGTCGGCAGGAGTTCATCCAGACCGTTTAAAACTCATTCAGTGAGATGACAGCTGCTTCGGCATCTTAATGTATAATAGTAAATAAATGAAGAACATACCGAAGTCTGGGCCAACTATTGTTTGAAGAGAGAAAATTACTGCCTAATAAAATTGTCAGTGTGCCTGAAATGGGTGAGCTGATCAGTGCAGTATGCTTTAGTTTCTCTTAGAGCTTAAATTTACTAAGGATTCTAGTGGAGTTTTGCTGAAACTCCGACGTTATACCTCTGCATCAAATTATGCCAACTGTTGCCATATTTGGATAATTGGAGGGCATTAGGCACTTGTATTGCTTTACCTTTATCGGATCCTACACGAATCTTGGTATAGTGCGAATAACATGAGCACTACGACAGAATAGTATATAGTGATAACAAATGTGGACAGCGAACACGATAGCTAAAGATGAACTGACGAGATTATGTAGCGCAGGTATAGTAAAGTACAGCGGGGATTCATATCACCGCATTCACCACACAGGATAATCTGTTAAGTGACACAACATGGTTATTGACGATATTACCGATAACCTCACCGAACTCACATTACGTGTAAGACACACAGGAAGCAAATAACCTTATCCATACCTTGCGCATAAGCGAATCTAGTCACCATCTTCTTAGATCACTCAATTACAGTGCATCACTTATGCTTTTTGACAGATTGCTTGTTTTATCTTTTTGAAATCTTTCTCTTACTCCCCTACGTCTACTGGAGCTACTCATTTGGGTAGTGCTGAGTCCGAAACCAATGCATGTTCGGAGATACATTACAGCGGTGGTAGCGTGATAGCCGTCACCTAATAACAACTAAAGTTATCACCCAAAAAGAGCAAAAAAATTTCTGCTAAACGTCCTTCAGACTTCTCGTTATAATGTCATGTCTATCGTAAAAGAAGTCGATATGATATGTCGAGATTTTTCTATTGCAGGAAGCGTATTTGAAATCAATTTAATCAGCGTAAAAGGTTGAAATTAGACTCATATTACCCAGTTTGCGTTGTAGTACCGTATCGTAGTTCTTGAAGTAACACCAAGGCTCTTTTCTGTCTATTATCACCTCAGTTTTCCACCGTCTTATCTGTTATCACGGTTTCTCTAACGAAAAATCAATTCACCTACCTTATCACGACATTTTAATTTCGCCTCAGCCATAAAAACAAACTCACACTTCCTATATAAATTTGATTTCGATAGGTATTGTGCCTTAGGAGACCTCAGATCTAGGTCTAAACTCCCGTTTTTGATCGTTGATGTCGTCTTTAACAAAGCTTTTGCAGGAAAAGCGAAAAAATGAGGCTAGTTCTGCGGCTGGACTTGCTCAACAGCGATCGCAACAACTGGCGAACTCCGGGATCGACGTTCAAGATGAAGTCAACGACGCAAGTGCTCTTTCTGGACAAGCACAGTTCTCAACAAGTTTCATGACTTCAAACTCAGCCCATACGGCGGCTTTCAGCGAAAGCTATAAGGACCGTGAGAAACCAGCTCCCCTTACCATTGAACCACCTAGCGGACAGGCTCGTGGTGGGTATTCGCCTTCTGGGATGACTCCCGGGTCTCAACCCGGGTCTCAGAGCCGTGCAAGGGCAGTTTCATCACTTTCGTCGAGCATACCGTACTCAGTACCCAATTCCAATGCAAATGGCAGCGCCACCACTGCAACGGCCGGAAACTGGTTTGGGTCCGGACCCAATAACTCTGCTATAAAACCTGGAAGTTCTGCATCATCTGTGTCATCTTCATATTTAGAATCCTCTGGATTGATGCCGCACAATGTTTCCGCCATCGACACTAACGTCATATCATCACCCAAAGTGGATACCGTGGAGCCTAGGTTCATTATTTCAAAGCAAAAGTTTCAAAAAACTACGCAGGACAATGCGGCTAACTTGTACTCCAGCTCCCAAAGTGGTTCGATGCACAGATCAAACTCCATTTCATCTCAACTCGGCAACTTATTTTTGAATAAGAATGGCAAAGACGTCAATATCGCTACACCAACACATGCATCTCAAAGCAGGGACATACCCGGTCATTCAGTGCCATCCTCTTCCGCTTATGGCTCATCGATTCCAAAGCCTACCAGAGCGAGACGCAGCTCCCTCTACGGAAGCTCCCGACAGCCTTCCGGCTCGTACCAAGATTCCTTTATTGGATCACCATCATCTCTGCATGAACATCACCCTAATCAGTACATACCCAGATCTCGTCAGTCTTCGTTTGCCGATGTCAAAAGATTTTTCAAAAAGGCTCAGAATCAACAATTAAGCGCTTCTCCAAATACACCGCCTGTATCAGCGGGTGGGAATATCAGCTCGCATACCTCTAACGCTTCGTCCTCTTTCGAGCCCGGGTCTTATAACAGTATTGGCGACACTATCTACACAAATCAAGCGTCGCCAACTTTACCTTTTTCCAAGAGATACGCAAAAACCGGCGAAACGCTGGGTGCCGGGGCAGGAGGGTCGGTCAAATTGGTAAGAAGGATTCCTGATAACAAAGTGTACGCTGTCAAAGAATTTAGGACAAAGTTTGAGCATGAGATCAAAAGAGATTACGTTAAAAAGATTACATCCGAATACTGTATCGGTACCACCTTGCGCCACCCGAACATTATCGAGACAGTCGAAATTGTTTATGATAATAACCGTATCTTACAAGTGATGGAATATTGTGATTATGATCTATTTGCAATTGTAATGAGTGCTAAGATGTCTTATGAGGAGATATGTTGTTGTTTTAAGCAGATTTTGACAGGTATTCAATATTTGCACTCCATGGGTTTAGCTCACCGTGACTTGAAATTAGACAACTGTGTCATTAATAAAGATGGTGTGGTTAAATTAATTGACTTTGGAGCCGCGGCGGTCTTCTCTTATCCATTTTCCAAAAATTTGGTTGAATCGTCCGGCATTGTAGGAAGCGACCCATATTTGGCCCCTGAAGTTTGCATTTTTTCCAAATATGATCCCCGACCTGTGGATATCTGGTCGGCAGCAATTATTTTTGCCTGTATGGTTCTCAAGAAATTCCCTTGGAAGATTCCTAAGCTAAAGGATAACTCATTTAAGTTATTCTGTTCCGGTAGAGACTGTGATTCCTTGAGTGCTTTGGTAGTACGGACGCCAGACGCTGTAACTGATCCTCCTTCTTATGATAATGCGGTAAATCAAGAAGGCAGTACTCCTACTCCGCCACCGACGGACTCTAATAACAACCCGGCCGATCCCGAAAATCCTAATATAGGCCCTCAAAGATTACTATCATCACTGCCAGAGGAATCTCAGCATATCATTGGACGCATGGTAGATTTGGCTCCTGCGTGCAGGGTTAGCATTGATGACATTATGCGTGATTCATGGATTGACTCTATTGATATGTGTGAGGTTGTAGATGACGGATTTTCTACAAAGGTAGTACCTGGGGTAGACCACAAACACACTCAAGTTGATCAGAGTGAGGCTCACATTGCGGGGCTTGAAAAAAAGAAGAAGAAACAGAATCGTTGATTGATGGGATGTACATGTATGCGACCACCTCTCGAACTTGTGATGATCTTGGAGCCAGGCTTGGTAGCATGTGGAATATGTACATAGACAAACTATTTTCCCTAATTTAACTTTTGACTTTAACTGACGTACAATACTTTGAATATTTAGGTTCTATGTGCTTGGGGTAATAGGTTAGCATTCAAAGAGCATTGTTGGTAACAGATAGGGGGCACGTAACCTTTACTGATCAAGCGGACCTAATAATAGTGGGAACCTCTAGCGTAATATGAAAGTTCGAGCCGTACAAGTTTAGTAGGTAAAAGTGGTCTCCAAAATCGGCGATAGATCTAACAAAACCTAAGCCAGGCTACAAAATCAAGCATTCATCGAATATCACTTCGTTATGCCAAAGAGGCCTTTTGCTTCTAATCAAATGTTTATCACCATTCCATTAATCTGACGTAGAGAGGTCAAGTAGAAAAAAATTTTAGACGTTTTAAGGACATCACGATGAACAAAATCAACAGTTCTCTGAGCCGGAAATCATTCTTCCAAGGATGTCGAAGCC
The DNA here is from genome assembly GCA_030562185.1 of Lachancea sp. yHQL494. Taxonomy (NCBI): domain Eukaryota; kingdom Fungi; phylum Ascomycota; class Saccharomycetes; order Saccharomycetales; family Saccharomycetaceae; genus Lachancea; species Lachancea sp. yHQL494. The sequence continues at coordinate 214,033 of JAJMGS010000015.1, read as the reverse complement.
ACTAAAAAACATTCTGGTCAAACTTATCGTTGGGGCTGGGCAAGCCGCTCCATCGCCACCTGTCGGTCCAGCTTTGGGTTCAAAAGGTATAAAAGCCATTGATTTTTGTAAAGAGTTCAATGCTCGTACGTCTTCTTACCAACCAGGAACCCCAGTTCCAGTGTATATTACAATTAAACCAGACCGGTCATTTAATTTCGAAATGAAATCACCTCCTACTGGCTACCTATTACTAAAGAGCTTGGGAAAAGAAAAGGGCATAGGACAACCAAATGTCAAAAGCGATGTCGGAACTTTGGGAGAATTATCGCTCAAACACATCTATGAGATCGCTAAAATCAAGAAAAGTGACGGGAGACATGCCTCGCTGAATATGGAGAGTATAGTTAAGTCCGTCGTGGGTGTAGCCAGGAGTATGGGTATCAACGTGGTACCGTAAATAAAGAACATGACATCACATGCTAGCCCAGTAGCTGGATGTGAAAGTGCCTAGCCTGTAAATAATCATAACAAGTATTTGGAAAATTGGGGAGAACAAGGACAACTTACTGAAAGCTTCGTCTTTCACTTCTATTATACAATAATGAAATGTAGTGTCTATTTATCACGGAAAATGCTAATAATTAGTTGTTGAACCGCCGCTTCTTGGATTTGTTTTTGTTCTTTCGCTTCCTTTTCGATGCGCTATTGGTACTAGTGTTGGTCTCGTAGCCCGAAGTTGATACGGTATCTGAATTTGACGCTCTCGAAGATGATGACAAAGTTATGCTCTTGTGGGTCAGGCGTGTGTACACCAGGTAGTATGCTCCCGGCTCCTTTAACATCTGTCTTTCAGAGATTTTATTGATGTATTCATCATCGTATGTAACCCAAGAGCCATCTGGTTGCTTGCAATGAGCAATGTAATGACCAGATGATAACGATCGACCTTCATGGACTACCACGCTTACCAGTTGGTATTTAACTGGAATTGCAGATCGCGGATGTTCGCAAAACTCAGTTAGGTCCAAAAACATCGGATACGATACGGCTTGCTTCATCTTTGAAGATGAAGTACCGTTGAAACGAAATTTCTTCAAATGAACAAGCAAAGTTTCGGGGGCTCTTAGAATGAAGTTATGTTTAGTGGCATTGGTAGTTTTGTGACACTTCTCGCAGACATATCCTTCCTTGGTGGTTTTGTCGGCTTTAATCAATTCGGGATTGAAGAAATCTCTTATGGACTTTTCGATGGAGAATCGACGTTGAGGCTGTTCTTCGGCATCGGCTTCAGCTTTACCGCTATCATTAGTATCTATGTTTTTTTTGCCCTTCAAATGCAACGAAAGGTCATAAATTGGCTGTTCAGTTTTGGAAACTTCTCCGCAGCTCTTACAAGTTACCTCTTGCCGTAGCAGTCCACCAAAAATGTCATACATTATACTTTCTGTCATTTTCTTACCACGAGGTACGCTATCCTCTTGAAGCCTTGACATCAAAGACATAAAGTATTCATGCGAATCCTCCTGTTGCCATTCGCTCATCATGCAATTAATGTCATCTAGTCTACCGATCAGGTTTTTCGGGTTTACAAATTGACTCTTCGATGACTCTGGCGACCACATTTTCTTTGTCGTCTCCGCTAATACGTAAGTAACTGATTGGGGCTTAATGGTCGAATTGTACTCACCGCGAAGAACATCGAATAGATAGTGTTGAATCGCCGGAACATGAACCATGGCTTGGATTGCTGAATTTGTGTAGCATGTGACACCATGATTAATAAGCCCTTTCGGTCTCAGCTTCGATAATTGAGGTCCCCAATTTTTGATCATTCGAGTAGATTTGTTAGAACCGCGATCATTGGGATCTTCGTTAAATTGGTAAAAGTGGTCCATGTCTGAAAGGACTGTAGGAGGCGTGGGTGAAGGTCGTTTACTTAGCGGAATCTTGTGTTTCAAATCGTCACCATCACCGCCCTCATCAGCTTCGATGACAGCCCTTGAAGATTCATCCTGGCTGGCAGCGGATTGTGCATACTCTTGGGCCTCGCGCATGAGGCCCAGTTTCTCGCTGTCTGTAATACCACTATCAGAGCCTTCTGATTCCGATACAAAATTCTCGTCATCTTGAAAATCTGCGTCCTGAGCTTGTTCATCTGCTTCCTCTTCCTCTTCCTCTTCATCTTCGTCATCATTGCAATTTTCTTGCTCCTGCGTTTCAGAGCCAGTATTCGTTTGTGAGATACCCTGCTCGCTCTGCCTCTTATCTAGTCCTTCAGGAATTTCCTCGCCCAAATCCTCACCCACGTCTTCACCCATGTCTTCATCCATTTCTTCATTTAAACTGTCGTCTTGTCCAGTTCCAGCGTATTCTTGTGCCTCGTGAAACTCATCGCTGGCAGACCCACTCGTGGCATCACTAGCCTCTGCCTCCTCTTCCGAAATATTCTCCCTTGAGCTTGAGCTTGCATATTTACCGCTACTCAGGTCGAAGTCCACAGAGGTTAACTTTTTGGACGTGTACATTTCCAAAGCCTCTGAAAAGCTTTGTGGCACCGGTTTCCACGTTCTATCACTACTTCCAGTCCCACTTCCATTTGTCTGACCACCAGACCTGGAGCCCAAGAACTCTTCACGTCGTTGAAGTTCACCATCACTATTATCCAACCCAGATCTGGCATTGACATTGCCCGCAGTAGGATGCTCTGAGCGTCCTATGACTATGTACGATCCAGAATTTCCCTCCGAAACATCAGGTTTTGTAGCGATTTGAAATTGTAATGGGTTAGCCAAGATTCCATCCACCAGTGGTTTAACCGTTTCCTGACGTTGCATACCGTTAGGCGGTTACAGAATCAGTCCTACTTTTCGAAGAGCAATGATATCTTTTCGGCCAAGCTTGACTAAAAAAAAGCGATGGGATGGGAAATTGATCAGCTAACGTGAAATTCGATATATTCGAGATTTGGGAAGAAAATAAAATTTTTGAAGAGAGCCGGACAGAAATGATGAGACTGTATAGCTTTTTAAAAACTAGCGTTGAATATGCCTCAACGCGCTTCCAATCTGCTTGGTGAATATGTCTTTCACTTGTCTTTTCTTCCTGTCAAAGATTAAGTTTGAATTTGGTTACCTTTTCTGAGACTGATTTCAAATTCCAAAGTTGTTTTTTTTTTTTTTTTTGTTTTTTT